>QZGG01000649.1:0-115590 GCA_006409495.1 Sedum album | reverse complement strand
GTATATGCGAAATAATATTCCGGCACGCAACTCAAAAGAATTTATAGAACTAGGGGTGACCTAGTGTCGAACCCAAGGGAACAGTGGAATCAAGTTATATTTCAAACTCGATTACTAGCTTTTAATTCTTTAGTTTCAATTACTAGCTTTCTTTAGTTCTTAAGCGTTTTTATTATTTCAAAGGCAATTTTTTATTCAAAAGGCAATATTTCAAGAAAAGGTTGTTATCAAATAATATTAAAAACTATGACAAGGATGAGAATCCTCCACTAATACTTATGATTTCACTCAAACAAGATATATAAATACTCACTCTCGAATGTTGCATTTATATTATAGTTATGAATTTCCTTCTTGATGACAATTTAATCTAGAACATAGTTATATGATAATATAAATCCTCACTCTCGAATGTTGGATTTATATTATAGAATTTAGACTGAGTAGCATTAGCATACGAATCCTCACTCTCGAATGTTGGATTCGCACGTAAACATCTACTCAACTAGCTTCATTCCTCTCGAATGTTTTTCACTAGTCTTGTCTAAATACGCTTATTAATACATTCATGCACCAAATATACTCGCTGCTCTCGCTTTGCTAATATACTTGATCTAATGGTTGTATTGATCCTAAATAATCTAAGTTCACCTCTCGGTCCTTCCCTAGATATACTACTCCGACCTACACTTCTAGATGTTTTGTCAGGACACCTATTTTATGAAGATTAAGCTCGGGTATGATTCAACACACGCAATTATCATACAAGAATTGATTCATATAAATTTAAATCATGTTCTAGTTATTCATAAGCATAAGAGATTCATCAAATCCTCATCATAAAGGAACTACTCACTCATCTCGAGTGATAAAGCAAACATGTTCAAACGGTTGTAAAGTAAAACGATTGTAAATAAAACAAGAGTAAAGTTTAGAAATTCTCAGTGATTGATGATCCACGGTCGAGCTCCAAAGCTGCTGCTATTCTCCTCGGTATCTCGAGTACAAATCTGGTTGTATAACTTCAATAATTCAATCGGTATCTTGAGCTCTCTCGGCTTTCTTCTTCTTCACTTGGTTTACTCGACGATCAATCACTTTTATTTCAGCCCCCGTAGGTGCTCGGGCAGCAGCAGCCAACTTCTTTGAAGTGTTTGTGATGCTTATATAGTGTAGTTCATTAAGGGCTCGAGTGACTGAAAGGTCTTGCTTAACTCCCTTCATAATTGGCCGAGTAAATGTAGAGTTAAGCTTATCTTCATCATTTAATCCTCGAGTGGAATGAAAGGTCTTCTTTATTTCTTGTATTAATGGCACTCGAGTTAATGAGATAATCCACACGAAGGGTCTTGGTCACGTGACAACTTGCTCGAGCAGTGTATTTACTCGGTCGAGTAACTTGAGTCTTCGTTTTTTGCTCGAGTAAGGTACTTTAATGCACTCGGTCTAAGAATTGCAGAAATGCTTCAATTACGTCTGATTTAGGCCGAATTCACGTGCTTTTCCTCATATTTCCATTTATGCTCCTTCGTAAAGTGTAAACCGTGCTTTTGACCTGAAACATCAATCAAAGTATCAAAAGTAATATATTTTACATTAAATCATATGAAATAAGCATGAAAGTAGGGGCTTAAAATAGACATTTCTAACACTCATCAAAATACCCCACACTTAATCCTTGTTCGTCCCGAACAAGTATTAAGCTTATTTCTTACTCCTGAGATTTCTAAGTTATCTAATCCTAGTTCACTGTCGTAGAAAATCACGAATGCATTTAGCATATGCATTAAGCCTTTAAACCTCTAGGCTGCCCTAGCGGACGAGTTTTAGTCTCGTGAGAGTTTTCAGATAACGGAATACTCACAAATCCTGCACATCATCCATTCATCGTATTCATTTCATAGCTAGTCAATTCAACAAACATTCTTTTGCATTATTCTTTAATCATAAACACTTCAAAGTATAGCTGATCATTCATGGCATGAAAATTATTGAAAATCACTTCAAATCACGATAGTCATAAATTTCAAAGTAACTCGAGCAATAAGAAACTAACCTTGGTTTGTCCTTTCTCTCCATTCCCAACTTACACCGAAAATCACAAAGTAAAACACAATATTCAAGAGGAGTTTCACCGAACCAATCACCTATGCTAGCAAGGGCTAGTCCATAAGGTCAAGGTCAAGAATTCTTGCCCAAGAATTAGACTACACGTCGTAATCCATAAGAGTAGAGGAATTCCGGATGATTACCACATATTTCATGAATTTTTCTCTCAAAAGCATGTCATGCCTACGTACATAAGTACAAGGATCGTCCCTAAGCAATTCTCCATGGTTATCACTCGACAGCTTCACTCGAGTCGCAACATTATTTAGGCAGAAGCAAGGACTTAAGTGGGGAAACGAATTAATTTTTTCTTTTTATATTTTTTTATCTTTTTTTTTTTTTCAAAACAAATACTTTCAAGGGGGAACTTACCTTCCTAACCCTCGGCAATTGTTTTCTTGTTTTGTCAAAGCAGATACTTTCAAGGGGGAACTTACCTTCCTAACCCTCGGCAAATGCTCGACTTTATTGGATAACCCCACACTTAAGACTTGACTAGATGCCAAAATATTAACTCGAGTGTTACAACAAATGCACCATATATTACGAGATATGCTTAAGTCACCTAAAGGCAATACAATAGCTTTATGAAATATTATCCATGTTTCGTTCAAAAATTTCCTCTATGAAATTGGATAAAACTTTGCTTTTCTCAAGGTGTTATGTCAAAAATTTCTAAGAAAAATCAAACTAGGCAAGCTCTTAAGTTAAGTCACAAGAAATAAATTTTCTATCATGAAAGTCGTTCAATTCAAAAATTTCAATTCATGAGTTTCTCAGCAAACATTTTTAATCTAAGTGCTCGATCTTGTTTAGCAGTTTAATTGACATTTTTCAACGTGTTTTCATTAAATAGTAGGATGTATGCAATTTTAAAAGTATGCAATGTATATCACCATGAAAATTTGTATGCATACTACTCCCACACCCAACACTTAAAAATGATTGCTTAGTCCTAAGCAATAAATTAAGATTAAGGTGTAGAGATACTTAGCTGGTTGTCGAGTATTTTGTTCTTGACATATTCTTCGTATCTTGACTTTCCAATGTCGCTGCACATGTATCATTCTTGCAATGCTAACAAAGATTTGTCATTATATAACAAACAAAGCAAAACATGATAATAAGTAATGTTAAAATGTTCAAACAAGTGCACATGTCAAGTACTCGATCATCTGTTTTTCTAGTTGTGAAAGTTATTGGTTTTTTATGGGTTTGTGTTGATTGTTTGTTTGAGAGTTATCGGTGTTCTAAGGATTCGGAAGTTGTTCATTATCAGACTATTCGTTGCATCTCTGCGATCATACAAACATATATCCAATATCCTTGATCACGCAATCTTCTTATTACTATGAAGGTAAGGCAATTAAGTCTTTGTTTCCCAAACGAAATTTCCATTCTTTCACAACTTCTATCTTGTGGCTTCTTAACTCGACCACTCTCCATTTGGTCTTAAGTGAATAAATAAACTCGGTCGAGTTAGGGTTTGTTTTGTGTAGTTGGGCTAGGTTTGTTAATGTTTAAGTGATATGGCCCAAAATTTATTCGGTCGAGTGAACCAGATGACTCGATCGAATGATTTTTCGGTTTAAGTAGGTTCACTCGGTCGAGTGACATTCTAGTTGGTCGAGTGGGCTCGGCCAAAATTCAGAATTTAATTGAGTGTTTTTTTTTTGTTCAAGGTGTTTTAATTCTGAATTTTATTTTTAGTAACCCTAAAATTTGGTAAGAGATAAATTTCTTCTTTATTGATAACTTTGTTTTCCAAACAAAGACATGATTATTTGTAGAAGAAATAAGAAATAAAGGTTTAATCACTATCAGACTCGATCTCTATTGGTTCTCCTCTAGGCTTGCGAAATTCTTTGATAGTCACCCTACGAACCTCATACCACTCAATACCCGAATTATTTTTCTTAGGCTTCTTGGACTGTTTTGCTCGAGGTAGCTTTTTCCTTACCCTTCTTTGCTTGTATCATTGAAGTTCCCAACCGAGCGCGCGTTCTCGGAGGGGTCTTCTTCCTCAGTTACTTCCTTATAGGCAAATTCCAATCTGCGGGTTTTTGGCTAGGAATGCTAATTTCCTTAACAGTTAAAGTCCAATTCTCGAAATTCTGTGTATCTCTCGGGTAGATAAATTGGCAACCGATGGCTATGCTAGTGATCAATGAAGTACAACCCACGTACTGTGAAGAGTAGTATGCCTGCTGCATACCCTTGAACATAGTTGTAAACACATCAAACCAATTGATATGTTCATCTTGGTCGAGTGCCCACATAATGTTCAAGTCCTCTCGGGTAACTACATCAACAGTTTCGGGTTGGCAATTAATATTCGTAGCAATCAGACGATGCACGTACTTCCAAACGGGATTCTTAATAGAGGATGGTGAAGGGTAGTCTCCAATGAAGTCTTGGCGGCTAATGTCTTTCCAAATCTGAATTCTTTGTTGTTCCGTAGCCAAGTGACAAAGTCCTCCTTCAGGAAATCCAAGATGTCTATATGCTTCTTGTCGAGTCCAATAAAAATCCAAATCTTGAATTCTGAATTTCCATCCTTCATAATCATATGCAAAACCTTCTCCTTCCACAGGTTCAAACGAAGCAATGAACTCATAGACAAGTTCCTTATAGCATTGCTTGTTGAAAACAACATCCACATCGAGTGAGCTCGGTTAAACATGTCATAAACTTTGGCACTAATGCCAAGGCTTTGCATTGTCTTGTCATGAAGGGCTATCGAGCTCACCAAAGGCTTGAGTCGGTTTGCATCTTCAGCTAATCTTTCATAGGTTCGTGCATGGTCTATGTTGTCAAAATTTGGTGGGTAGGATGGGTCATAGGTGTGAACAAACTCAATGAGTTCTTCTTTGGGAGGTGCATGGTGTTTTTGGCTAGTAGGTTGGATTGAGACATGTTGCTCGAGTATGTAGAATCGGTCGAGTATGTGATTCGGTCGAGTTGGTGATATATGCCATGCTACTCGATCGGTTCTTATATTAGTATAATTTTGGAAGCTCTAGGGTTACTCGAGTATTTACCTAATAAAGTGTGATAAATATTTGTATATCAAGGTTTCTAATAATGGAATATTAAATCAAAGATTTAATCAAAGATTTAATCAAGGATTTAATATATGGAAGTTATGAATATTTATTAGGTTACTCGAGATATTTTTTTTTAGGAAAGAATTGGGCTAGGTGCTCGAGTGGGCTTTGGTTAAAAATCTGATTTTTCTAATTTGGGTCGAGTTGTTTAAGTGTTGTTGTTACTCGACCGAATGATCCATAGATTCGGTCGAGTGAAGCAATGTCCTTTTGCTTCACTTTGCGCTCTTAAAACTTGGCGATTAAGGGTAAATGACAATTAGAAATGTACGCGCAAGTTCAAGTTAACAACAAAGTACCGCAAACGGTACGTCCAAAAAGTTTCAACAACAACACAAATAAACAACTAAAAGAGGCTTTCCTAGCACTCTTCCCACTCGAAGCTCGTTCCTTCATTCATTTTTTCTTTCCTTTCCGGTCAGCGCGCTTGGCATTTCCTTTGTACACACCCATTCCTTGCTCCTCCTATCCATCAACGTCATAGTGACCAAACGGGCGGTGTCGAGCGGTCTAAAATCTCCTTGCTTTTAAACATAAAATATGAGCGTTCCGCGAGGCAAGTGATGAAAGATGAGCAGCCGAGTGCCTTACTCTTTTCCTTAGGGTTGATCATCTTCTTGAACCGCTCGGTGAAGACATAAAACCAATCAATGGAGTCTCCTCGCTCCATGAAGTACATCAAATCCAAGTCTTCCCGAGATACTCGAGCACCTTGGTCAACACGAGTGTTGATGTTCGTAGAAATAATCCGATGGATGTATTTCCATACTCCATCCGTTAGGCACTTGGGTGAGCAATTAGGGTCATATTCTCGCATACCGGTTAGCTTCCTCCATACTTCCAATCTCATCTCATCCGTACAAAATGGAATAACACCTCCGGGAGAGAACCATTCTCCATCCATATACTCCTTCTCCTCCTTGAATTCTTTTCCATTAATCTCAAACTCCCACGACACACATTCATTCTCATTATAAAACGGTTCAAAACTTGAGAAGAACTCGGTCACAAGGGTGTGGTGTGTCGGCTTCCCCATCAAATACTCCCACTCGATCAAACCGGCATTGATAAATATATTGTCCACAATCTCATAAATTCCAAGCTCATCATAGTAGGTTTGTGAGGTGCAACGGAACTTACCACTTCCTTCTTGTTCGAGCCAAAGAAGAGTTGAGTAAGCCGTGGTTGTTGAAATGGTTTCCTAAAGCTAAGTTGCTGCCCGGGTTGAAACCGTAAATCTCCTTGCTAGGGTCTTTGTTCTTCCCATGCTAGATCCTTGTCCGCTCGACATTGTTGAGAATTGAGGTTTGAGGGTTTGGTCGAGTGAATCGGTGGCTTAGGGATTTTGGATTTGAGAGTGATGTTGCGGTCGAGTAGGTGGTAAGGAAGGTGGTCGAGTGATGTTTTAGGGTTTTCTAAATTGGACCAATTTCCAATGGGCCAATTAAATTGGTCTAATTAAATTAGAACAATTTCCTATATGACCAAATTTAATTGGTCAGTTGGTCCAACGGTTGGTTCTAAATTTTTTTTTTTTTTTATTTTTTATTTTGTTTTTGGGTGGTGATTCGGTCGAGTAAGATTTTTACTCGATCGAATGAGGGGGGATTAAATTTTAAATGATTTAATTTAAGTTTTTGGTCTCAATTCGGTCGAGTAAGAATCTTACTCGATCGAATGAAATAGGAATTCATTTAAATTGTTAATCTATATTAATTTGGGTGACGTGACTCGGTCGAGTTGGTGGTTTACTCGATCGAGTGAAAGAATTTATCCCCGGAATTTTCCCAAATAATATTCTACCCCACACTTGCATTTTTCCTAATCTAAAGAAACTACTTACTCTAGAAAGCAATAAATGCGGAAAAATAAATACTTACTGGCCTAGATTAACGTCCTGGCAAGGACGTAGCCGTGTCTTCATATAAAGAAACACACTCGAGAAGTCCTTTGCTAGGATCCCTTCTCGAGAGGATATGCTCCACTTCTTAGTTATCCGACCTCATAGAGATCGAGTTGCTCTACTAGATAGCATTGGTCTCCAGCATGATAAATCTTCAGTCTATGTCCATTGACCTTAAATGTGTTTCCTTCCTTGTTGAATAATTCCACGTGTCCGTCGTCAAAAACTTTAGATATCTTGAATGGTCCGGACCACTTGGAACGTAATTTTCCCGGAAATAATCTCAACCTAGTGTTGTAGAGTAGCACTTCGTCTCCTACTTGAATCTCTTCTCAATGATTTTCTTATCGTGCCACTTTTTGTTTTCTCTTTGTAGACTTTCGCGCTTTCATAGGCGTTTAAGCGTATCTCCTCGAGTTCATGTAATTGAAGAATACGGTGTTCCCCTGCAGCTCTAGTATCGAAATTCATCTTCTTGATAGCCCACATGGCTTTGTACTCGATCTCTACCGGCAAGTGACAAGCTTTTCCGAAGATAAGTTTGTATGGAGACATACCAATAGGGGTCTTGTAGGCTGTCCTATAAGCCCATAGTGCGTCATCTAGCTTCGACGCCCATTCCTTCCTTGCACCTGAAATGGTCTTTTCTAAAATAGCTTTGATCTCTCTATTCGAAACTTCTACTTGACCACTGGTTTGGGGATGGTAAGGTGTCGAAATCTTGTGATATACTCCATGTTTTCGAAGCATCTTCTCGAGTTGTTTCTCCTTAAAGTGCGTTCCATTGTCACTAATGATAGTTCGAGGTACACCATATCTAGGGAAAATGATCTTCTTAAATAATTTCTTTACGGACTTGGCATCGCATGTGGGTGTGGCTATGGCTTCTATCCACTTAGACACATAGTCAACCGCTACTAGAATGTACTTGTTTCCGTAAGATGAAGGAAAAGGTCCCATGAAATCAATTCCCCATACATCAAAAATTTCTACTTCGAGTATACCCTTCTGAGGCATCTGATCTCTCCTCGAGATGTTTCCCGATCTTTGGCAAGCGTCGCACGATTGAACATACTTATGAGCATCTTGAAAAATAGTTGGCCAATAGAATCCCGACTGCAATACTCGAGCGGCTGTTTTGGATGTGGATCCGTGTCCTCCCGAGAATGAAGAATGACATTCGCGTAAGATTCTATGTTGATCTTTTTCTGCTACACACGTACGATATATGCCATCGACTCCTAACTTATAAAGATAAGGTTCGTCCCAATAGTATCGAGTAGCGTCTCGGAGAAATTTCTTCTTTTGTGCATACGTGATTCTCTGGTGGTAGCGTTCCACAAACAAGATAGTTCACAAAATCTGCGTACCAAGGGTCTTTGTTTGAGCTGAGTCTATAGATAACAAGTATTCTCCTAGGAATGAATCCTTGATAGGGTCTCCACTTCCTTTATCCTCTAAGGTAGTCTCGAGTCTAGATAAATGGTCGGCTACTACGTTCTCGACTCCTTTCTTGTCTCTGATCTCTATGTCGAACTCTTGCAATAAAAGGATCCATCTAATAAGTCTTGGTTTTGCGTCCTTTTTTCATCAAGTATTTGAGTGCTGCATGATCCGAGTAAACAATGGTCTTTGATCCAACGAGGTATTGTCTGAATTTTTCGAATGCGTAAACTACCGCTAACATCTCCTTCTCGGTTGTGGTGTAGTTTTCTTGGTTGCATCGAGTGCCTTGCTCGTGTATTGAATGACATGAAGACGTTTATCAACTCTCTGTCCGAGGCATGCTCCAATCGCTCCGTCGCTTGCATCGCACATTAGTTCGAACGGTAAATCCCAATTTGGTGCTCGAACGATCGGGCGGTTGTGAGTAACTTCTTTAACGTCTCGAACGCTTCATGACATTTATCATCGAACACGAACTTAACATCGTTAGCGAGAAGGTTTGTGAGTGGTTTTGCTATCTTCGAGAAGTCTTTGATAAATCTTCTGTAGAATCCGGCGTGTCCGAGAAAGCTTCTAATACCTCGTACATCCTTAGGCGGTGGTAGCTTCTCGATCACCTCGATCTTGGCTTTGTCGACTTCTATTCCTCGTTTTGAAACTAGATGTCCGAGCACTATTCCTTCTTGAACCATAAAATGACATTTCTCCCAGTTTAGAACTAGGTCCATTCAATGCATCGAGCTAGAACTTTGATAGATTCGATAAACAATCGTCAAACGAGTCCCCGTAAACTGAAAAATCATCCATAAAAACTTCCATAGTCTTCTCGAGGTACTCGGAGAAAATGGACATCATACACCGTTGAAAAGTTCCCGGAGCGTTGCATAACCCGAAAGGCATTCTTCTATACGCGAACGTTCCATATGGACATGTGAACGTGGTCTTCTCTTGATCCTCGGGGTGGATAGGTATTTGGAAAAATCCACTATACCCGTCGAGGAAACAAAAGTACTCGTGCCCGGAAAGTCTCTAACATTTGATCCACGAATGGAATAGGGAAATGGTCTTTTTTAGTTGCTTTATTAAGTTTTCTATAATCGACACACATCCTATATCCGGTTACGGTTCTAGTGGGGATTAATTCATCATTTTCATTTTTAACTACGGTTAATCCTCCTTTCTTTGGAACGACGTGGATTGGGCTAACCCAATCTGAATCGGGGATCGAGTATATGATTCCTGCATCTCTAAGTTTTGTTATTTCTTTCAGAACAACTTCACCTAATTTGGGATTTAGTCTCCTAAGAAACTCCCTAGATGGTTTTGCGTCATCGCATAAACGAATCCTATGCATGCATACGTCGGGACTAATTCCTTTTAAATCATCTATAGAGTGTCCTATAGCATCTTTATGTGTACGTAAAACATGCATGAGTTTCATAGTTTCATCTTGATTTAGCAAAGCACTTATATTACTGGCGAAAATTTTTCTGAAACTAAAAATTCGTACCTTAGATTTGGTGGAAGAGGTTTCAATTCCTGACCAAATTCATTACCTTTGCTCGAGTTGCTTATGATTGTAAGTTCCTGCTCGGTCAATTCTGCTCGATCAAATTCTGCTCGACCGAAAATGACTCGGTCGAGTACTCGGTTTCATCCATGAGATTCGACATATTTTCATCTTTCTTTCCTTCACTTTCAAGAAATGTTAGCGGAAATATTAACTATATCACTATTTGAAATATTAGCATCAAACAAATCACAATCCAAAGAACAAGTAGGTGCTTTCATCATTTTAGAAAGATAAAATTTTACCTTGTCCTCACCTAGGTCCAACTCGATTGAACCATCGCCACAATTTATCAATGCCTTGACTGTGTTTAAAAATGGTCTTCCCATAATAACAGGAATTTCGGCATAGGGTTATCATCCATTTCTAACACATAAAAATCCACAGGAACATAGAATTCTCCAATTTTAACAGGCATATCTTCTAACACACCAATTGGTACTCGTTTAGACCTATCAGCTAGTCTAAGAATTAAAGTGGTGCTAGAAAGTTCTCCTATTCCTAATTTTTCATATAAGATAAATGGCATTATGGAAACTCCTGCTCCTAGATCACATAAGGCATCATCAATATCTATATCTCCTACGACGATCGGTATAGTGAATGAACCATAATCTTTTTGTTTCTTAGGCATCTTACGTTGTATTACGGCACTAGAATTAGGTCCTAAGGCAACATGGTCTACATCACATAATTCACGACGATGAGTTATAATATCTTTTAAAATTTAGCATAGGTGGGCATTTGAGAAATTACCTCTGAAAATGGTAGAGTGATGCTAAGCTTTCCGAGAATTTCAGCAAACTTCTTGAATGCGGCTGTTTCTTTTACCTTCTTTTGTCTGTTTGGGAATGGAAGTGGTGGAACGTAAGGTGGTGGTGCTACGTAAGGCGGCTCACTTTCCTTGTCCGTGGCTTCCTCTTCCTGCTCGGGCTGCTGAGTGTTACTCGGTTCATCTTGCTCGGCTGAATTTGTTGGTGCTTTCTTTGGTCTTGGTCCTTCAAGCTCCTTACCACTCTTCAAAGTGATAGCGCTTAAGTCGGCTGAGTTTATTTCGGGTTGAGAAGGAAGTTTTCCGGGATTCCTTGAATGCGTTGAAGCGAGTTGCGCAAACTGTGTCTCAAGCATCTTCTGTTCGGCTTTTCCTTGTTGGAGTTCCGCGTAAATTTTCTGAATGTCTTTGCTCTGTTGTGCTTGAGTAGCTATCATCTGAGTCATTAGTTGCGCTAAGGTGGGTTCCTCGGATTTCTTGTCTTCCTTCCTTTGGTTGAAATTCTGATTTGTGCTCGGGCCGTAGTTCTGACTCGAGGCTTGGTTACTCGGGTAGTCTCCTCTAGTTTGGTCTCTTGGGTAGTATTGAGACTTACCTGGGTTTTGGTTATTGTACCCTTGAGTAGGGTATGGTGGTTTCAAATCGGAGTAGAATCTAGTCTGCCTTTGTTGAGGGGGTACGTAGGATCCTTGTCCTCGAGCTATGTAGCTAACGTCTTCTCCTCCTTTAGGGCCGTAAGCTTCTTCAGTGTGCTCGCTAACCTCGTAGACGTTTGATTGTGTTTTCTTCTTATCTAAGTTAAGGTTAGAAAGGGTTTGCACTAAAGAGTTAACGGTTTTTGTAAGATTATTAAAGTCGGCTTTCGTGACTGAATTCGTACTCGGCTCAAGTTCCTCCTTCTTTAGATGGTTTCGGTCTCCACCCCATTGGTGGCTGTTCCATGCGAGTTTCTCTATAACCTTGAATCCTTCGCTCGCGGGTAGTCCCATGATGCTTCCTCCGCTTCCTTGATCCATGCGTAATCGGCTATTCTCGTCCATTCCATCGTAGAACATCGACAACAATTCCCATTTGTTATATCCATGATGAGGACATTCGCGTTGAAGTCCTTTGAATCGTTCGTACGCTTCATAAAAAGATTCATTGTTGCCTTGCACAAATTTGTTAATTCTATCCCTAATACGTTTTACCTTTGCAGGGGGAAAGTATTGGTTTACGAAAGCTTGGGCTAAGGCGTCCCATGTCTTGAATGTATTTGGCTCGTGTCCTTGAAGCCAATCTTTCGCTCCATCGGTTAAAGAAAATGGAAATAGCTTCATGTAAACTATTTCTCTAGGTACTCCTGCAAATTTATACGTACGGCATAATTCAGTAAAATTATTAAGATGAACGTGAGGGTTACCGTATCCGTCGAATGATTCACTCTTGATCATTTGGATGAGTCCTCCTCGAAGTTCAAAGTCATATCCTTCTTCATTGGGAATGCGAATGGAGAATCATAACTTCCAATGGTTGGAGTTATGTAATACTCGGCTGGTTGCTCGACCTCAGCCCCTGCTCGAGCTGCTCCTTGATTTTCCATATCTGGTCGAGTAAGTTTCCTGATCGGTCGAGTAAGATTTGTTCTCGGTTTCTTCGGTATTGTCCACGAAGTTAAGGTTAAAGGTCTAGAAGATCTCGAAGAGCTAGAACTTGAATTTGTGACGTCCACTTGCACCTTTTTCTTCGCTTTAGAGTTTGATTGCATTCACCTACAAAAAGATGAATTTTAGTAATAGCTAGAAAAATAAGCAAATGAAAGTTTTTATTACTTATTACTATTTTTTTTTTTTTATTTTTTATATTTACGATTTCGAGTGACTCGAAATCTAGAACTAAAAATTAAACTAGTGAAAGATTTTAAAAACTAAAAACTAAACACCGTTCCCCGGCAACGGCGCCATTTTGACGTGCGTGGTTAGATAGAATAATATTCCACACGCAACTCAAAAGAATTTATAGAACTAGGGGTGACCTAGTGTCGAACCCAAGGGAACAGTGGAGTCAAGTTATATTTCAAACTCGATTACTAGCTTTTAATTCTTTACACTCAATTACTAGCTTTCAATTTAGTTCTTAAGTGTTTATTTATTTCAAAGGCAATATTATTTATTCAAAAGGCAATATTTCAAAGAAAATGTTTAAAGAAAAGGATTTGTTATCAAATATTAAAAACTATGACAAGGATGAGAATCCTCCACTAATACTTATGGTTTCACTCAAACAAGATATATAAATCCTCACTCTCGAATGTTGATTTATATTATAGTTATGAATTTCCTTCTTGATGACAATTTAATCTAGAATGCTATAGTTATATGATAATATAAATCCTCACTCTCGAATGTTGGATTTATATTATAGAATTTAGACTGAGTAGCATTAGCATACGAATCCTCACTCCGAATGTTGGATTCGCACGTAAACATCTACTCGACTAGCTTCATTCCTCTCGTGTTTTCACTATCTGTCTAAATACGCTTATTAATACATTCATGCACCAAATATACTCGCTGCTCTCGCTTTGCTAATATACTCGATCTAATGGTTGTATTGATTCCAAAATATCTAAGTTCACCTCCGGTCCTTCCCTAGATATACTACTCCGACCTACACTTCTAGATGTTTTGTCAGGACACCTATTTTATGAAGATTAAGCTCGGGTATGATTCAACACACGCAATTATCATACAAGAATTGATTCATATAAATTAAATAATCATGTTCTAGTTATTCATAAGCATTAGAGATTCATCAAATCCTATCATAAGGAAACTACTCACTCATCTCGAGTGATAATGCAAACATGTTCAAACGATTGTAAGTAAAACGATTGTAAATAAAACAAGAGTAAAGTTTAGAAATTCTCAGTGATTGATGATCCACGGTCGAGCTCCAATGCTGCTGCTATTCTCCTCGTTATCTCGAGTACAAAATCTGGTTGTATAAACTTCAATAATTCAATCGGTCTCCGACTCTCTCGGTATTCTTCTTCTTCACTTGGTTTACTCGACTAGATCAATCACTTTATTATTTCAGCCCCCTTAGGTAGCTCGGGCAGCAGCAGCCAACTTTCTTTGAGTCTTGTGATTTATATAGTGAAGTTCAATCAAAGGGCTCGAGTGATGAAAGGTCTTGCTTTAACTCCCTTCATAATTGGCCGAGTAAATGTAGAGTTAAGCTTATCTTCATGCATTTAATCCTCGAGTGGAATGAAAGGTCTTCCTTATCTTCTTGTATTAAATCACTCGAGTTAATGGAGATAATCCATACGAAGGGTCTTGGTCACGTGACAACTTGCTCGCAGCATATTTACTCGGTCGAGTAACATGAGTCTTTGCTGGCTTTTGCTCGAGTCAGGTACTTTAGTGCACTCGGTCTAAGAATTGCAGAAATGATCCAAATTATGTCTGATTTAGGCCGAATTCACGTGGTTTTCCTCATATTTCCATTTATGCTCCTTCGTAAGGCTGAATCGTGCTTTTGACCTGAAACATCAATCAAAGTATCAAAAGTAATATATTTTACGTTATAATCATATGAAATAAGCATAAAAGTAGGGGCTTAAAATAGACATTTCTAACACTGATCACGAGTATATTATAACATCGCCGTTAACACAAAACCACCAATTTAACTATTCCGTTAAAAATCGCCGTTAAAAATCTGCAAAAATCAAATTAGACTTTTCCTATTTCTAATCTCACCCCTAATCAAACCCTATCCCATAAATTAAGCAACATAAATTAAAGTATTGAAACCCAGAAACCCAGAAACCTATCCATCGGTCAACGCAATCCATCGAGTAGGGTTTTCGATCAAGCATCCTGATAGAGCACAGTTGTACGCTACTTTAAGTCCTTTACATTGCTTATATTCTAACATATTTCAGTATAAGATTACGCTTTTGGTGTAGTTTTGTATCTCAGGTTTAAAAGAAGAGTTAGAATAAAAACGCAACAAGAAGGCTGAATCTCGAGCAAAAAGACAACAAGGTGACAACAAAGGACAGAAGACCACTAGCGCGCGAGCACCATGGCGCGCGAGTGAGGGTTGCGCAAAAGACAGCAAAACGGTGACGTCAGCAGACAGCGAGATATTAGGAGCGATGACGTCATCACGCGCAAAGAATATTTCTAAGTTCGGTTTTTGGAGATTACATATTTCCTAAGCTGATTTTTAGAGATAATGAAGATTTCCTACAGATATCCTTGCCTAAATATTCGTGGAAACCCTAGGAGGCAAGACTATAAATACAAAGCTTCATGGAAATCACAAGTGTGCGTACTTAGAGAGCTGGACACGGCGCAGACGAGAGAAGAGCAGAATTCCGGCGAGATTGTGCGCGCGAGCTGTCACGCGAGCCTGCCGACGCACCACATCAGATTTGTCTTGTTATTTTAGTTGTCATATAATTATTCTTGAGATGTATTCATTCAGTATGAGTAGCTAAACTCACTGAACTCGGTTTGGATTTGAATCTATGAATGATATGTTTTGAGGTCTTGTTCTTAATTGCATGATAAGTTTAGTATTATTATTCCAAGCTCAATTGCATGATAATTAGGTTAGACAATTAAGCGAAGCCTTGCACCGCAGACTTAGTTGTAGAATCTATTATCTATAGTTAAACTATCAGAAGTACGTGACTGTGAATGATAGGAGTAACACTAGAATAGGCAGTAGCTACCTTGACCGGATTCGTTATTGACTAGACTAGATTGAGTAATAATATCATACGGACCTTGACCGGAATGTATGTGTAGGTTATTAAGCTGTGACAGGACCTTAACCTACGTGAACAGTACATCGTGTATCTTTAGTGACCGAGGATAAACATAGAAATTCATAGTGAAGAATCTGAACCGAGCTCATCTCTTGCATCTTTATTTACATCTTTTAAACTTACTGTCTGTGTGTGCGCCAGTTACACTTGCGCAACAGTTTTCCTTTCTTTTAATTGTTTTCACTCACAACTCCAATTCTTAGTTTGTAGTTGAAAGAAGAATTCTCACCGTTCCCTGTGGATTCGACCCCAGCTTGCCAATACTATACTAGTAGGAGAGTCGGGATAAATTTGCATCACTCAAGACGTGCTCGTCACATCCCCACTTCCTTCCGACATCGGTCAACGCAACATAAATCAAGCAACACAAACACAGAAACCCCACTTCCTTCCGACATCGGTCAACGCAATCCATCGAGTAGGGTTTTCGATATGTCACGCAATTGAATTTAGGGTTTCGAAGGATTTCGGAGGGTTGTGAGATTCAGTCCAGTTAGGGTTCAGTGTGATGGCCGATGAGTTTGCGCTCTTCGACAGTGGGTTCATCGGAATCGATCGAGTTGGAGACGCATTCCATGAATTCCACCATTTCCTCGTAGCGCTCGAGTTGGAGAAATTGCCGAATTGGAGAGTAGGGTTTGATTTGATTCTTCGATTTGGGGATTTTGATTGGTTGGATTTTGAAGGCGTTTTGAGACTTGTGGAAGTTGCAATTAATAAAATTAGATTTAATTAGATTTAATGGGATAGGGTTTGATTAGGGGTGAGATTAGAAATAGGAAAAGTCTAATTTGATTTTTGCAGATTTTTAACGGCGATTTTTAACGAAATAGTTAAATTGGTGGTTTTGTGTTAATGACGATGTTATAATATACTCGTTTTGAAAAAAAAAATTATAATGGTGGTTTACTGCAAAACACCATATTATAATGGTGGTTTACTGCAATTACCCCTATATATTATTATGTGAATAGTAACGGAGTATTAAAAAGTATATTAATCCCCTTCTATTATCTGGTAAAGATGACTACGTACGTTGATGTATATATATATATGAATATCTGGCTATCATTATTTATAAAATTTATGCATCATTGCATTCACGACATGAACATGGATAGGATGAAAAGAGCGGTTGAGCCGTAATTATATATCCGGGGTCCGGACCAGCAGTGACGACTGCAAAGTATATCTGGTTATATCTAGTACATCTGGTGCATTCATACACTCATGCATACATGCATACTTATAAGAAAAAGAATATGAAATATGAAAATGAAACTGGTAAATTATATGAATACGTTAATAGACATGATATTTATTCACTGAGTCAATTTGACTCTTCCGTTATTATTCTACGCTATTTTTTAGATAAGTGAGCCAGTGGTTGAGGGTGACATCAGCTGTCTACGCTACCGATATGGTGCCATCCAGCTAGCGTCCACTAGTTTCAGTATTTTTACTTCAGTCACTTCTTTCTAGACGCTCCGTTGTACTTGATATTATTACAATTTTCCTTATTTAATTAAGTTTCCGCTGTTTAGAATATTTTGTTAGTCATTTAATAAGAGGCTAGCTTAGCATGTTTGTTGAGCGTCGGTCTCGATCTGTATTTTGGGTCGTGACAACTTATTAACGAGTTAAATTATTGTATGAGCCTCTAATCTAGCATGAACAGTACAAGTGGTAGTACTTTGATATTTAGTTATTAAAATGGTGGTTTTTCGTAAAATGAGATTATAATAGTGGTTTTCGGTAATTAACTTAAATATAAAATAATATTTTATTGTCACGTGTACACGCAAGTAACGAAAGTTTTTAACGGAACAGTGTCAATGATGGTTTTGGATAGCGGAAGTATTATAATATACCTGTTCGGTAATTAATTGATATAATAGTGGTTTACTTCAAAATGAACTATTATAATGGTGGTTTACTGCAAAAAACCCAAAAAGTTAATATATTTAACGAAATTTTTGATGAAATAGTGATAGGTGGTTGTTTGATAACGAAAAACGTTATACATGTGGCTGAATGCAACATTACAATATATAGAGGTTTTCATTGAATATGACCTATTATACAAGTGATCATCTGTAATAACCTCTATCAAATATATTTTTATATGAGAAAAGGGGTACGCACCGATCATCGGTGCGTGTCGAGTAGCGAAATGAAAAAATGCCCACCCAAACCCACTCTTACTTTCACAACTTGTAATGGCCAAGGGCAGTTTGGTAATTTTAATTTTATAGCAAAATGCCTTTCCCACATGTTACACATCCACCTAATTATTAGTTTTTTCGATACGTGGCAGCATCCGAGAGCTGGGTAAGCATCGAGTTTGTTTATAAAAATGGACACACAACTATTTAGGACACCACCCGCATAATATGCCATATTCCACGCCACCACCTCTATATTGTAATATTACATTCGCCACCTTTGTAATTACTAACGTTCCAAAGAACCACCTCAGTTAACGGCAGTTAACGGAGAGGTGGTTAAATGGAAACCAAATTGATTGTAGAGGTGGTGTATTGTAATAAAAATACTATTATTATATTAAAATTTTAATATATTTAACGGAAAATTTGACGGAACAGTGATAGGTGGTTGTTTGGGAACGTCAAATGTTATACGGGTGGTCGAATGTAATATTACAATATAAGGGTGGTGGCGTGGAATATGGCCTATTATGAGGGTGATTTTTCGTAATTAACCCCAACTATTTTTCTCTTGTTAAATTTGAGCATGGGTATTGTTTAATTTTTCTATATAAATTGTTTTTGTATCTTTATTTTGATTTTATTCTATTCTTAAGTAATAATAAAAATAAGTTCAATTATAATTTCATGATAAAATATAATTAAAACGTTCATTATCGTACATTTTTGAACAACATAATTTTTTATTTCAAGAAGCCTTATATTACAACTAGCTATCGATATACAATGATAAAAAAGACATAAATTAACTTACACATAAACCTCCGCCGTCCCTCAAGCTTTTTCTCGTTTTTTTTCAATCGGCTACCGCCTCAATGATGGAGGAGAGGATCCTCTCCTACACGGGATGATGGATTCCTCTACCTCTACTCCAAAAAGTTTTTTAATTACATGATCCTTCCTCTTTCATCGACAACCTTCACCATCGCCGCTACCTTCATCCGAGTTCATGCATGTGGCCAACTGTCACCCCTCCGCCGCCTCTTGCCTTCATGGTCACAGGCATGTGATGAATCAGATCATTTTCACTCCTCTTTCTAGATCATTTATGCCATGTATATAAAGAATCAGCTTGTAGTTGTTTTGGTTAAGTGTATATTCATCCCTTGTGGATGCTGTTATGCCACTTAGGCTACTTTTCAGAAGATTCGTGTTGTGTAATAAGGCTTGGTTTCAGCAAAAGTTTACTTTGATGTCCGACTGTCGGACCAGTTGGAGTCAATGGTGAAGGTGCTACCAATGGCCTGTTCGATCAACAGTTTAGAGTATGTACACCAATGCAAAAAATAGGGCTTCCTCAAATAGAAAGTTCTACAATTTTTCTCTAACTAAGGCACAAAATTTTGAGGAAGTCCTCTCAAAAATGCTATAATAGCACTTGAGAGAGGACTTCCTCAAAATTTTGTGCCTTGTTTAGAAAGGGATATTAGGATTTCCTCAAATAGGATGTCCTATTTTTTGCATTGGTGTACATGCTCTTATAGAGATGACTCATGTCTGATGTATCTCAAGCTTTGTACCGTCGTTTGTACTTCAACATTGTAATAATACACCGATGGTATCGGTTCAAAAGGGTAATTGTAGTAAAACACTATTATAATACCATATTTTGCAGTAAACCATCATTTTAACAATAATTACGAAATGAGTATTTATATACGCCGTTATCAAAAAACCACCATTTTCACAACTCCGTTAGAAATTGTAAAACACGCGCCATACGACGCGTGGGTATATAACTTTAATTCGGACAGTTTCAAAAAACCACCATTATAATGTCTTGTTTCGCAAAAAACCACCATTTTAACAAATAATTACAAAATGACTCTATTATAGTATCCCAATTATCAAAAACCACCATCTGAATATATTGATAACGCTAGGGAATGAGGTTGAGTCTACAATTGTGGCTATCTTTGATTATTAAGGCAGTATACATTTATTAATTTATAATCCATACTAGACACGAAACCTAATGGAAGCATATTTGCAATTGTGGGTGTGGTGAGAAGCTGTTATGTTTTAGCTCAGAGTCGATCTTTAAGATCAATATAGTAAAACAATTAGAGTTTAAAAGTAGTGATATAGTTAATCATATTTCATAAGATAAAATAAGAAAATTATTTATATTTGAACCGTGCAGTCGATAATCATTAAACATTGATAATAAACTCTCAAACAAGAGTTTTCTTTTGCATTTTCTAACATTATTTTCTTCATTGACTTCCATCGAGATTAAATTGAAGCACCATGTAGCTAGTAGATACTTATCAAGAAATAAAATTATCATATGAGCCTCTGATCTAGCATGAACAGTGCAATTGGTAGTACTCTGATAATAAGTTAGTAAAATGGTGGTTTTTCGCAAAACTGAGATTATAATAGTGGTTTTTGGTAATTAATTTAAATATAAAATAATATTTTATTGCCATGCGTACACGCACTTAACGGAAGTTTTAATGGAATAGTGTCAATGGTGGTTTTTTGATAACGGGGTATTATAGTATAGGCATTTCGTAATTAGTTGTTAAAATGATGGTTTTTTGCAAAACAGGGCATTGTAATGATGGTTTACTGCAATATGCCAATAAAATATACTTACTTTTAATCTAAAAAAGTTAACTTACACACATTGTCCTCAAGAATGATATTCGAATGAATCCATCTTGTTAGTATAGCCTACGAATACCAATTGCTCAGTCATATTAAATAGACTTATAAAACTGAATTAAATAAGCAACACTAAAAACTGAATTAAATAAGCAACACTAAAAACAACAACTATAAAATATTATGTAAACTAATTAGTAAAAATAGAAAAAATTGAAAACCATATAAAATGCTATGTAAATCAGAATCGATTAGTAAAAAAGAAACTAAATGGACAACACAATTTTAAACGTAATCACCCATGGAAGCATCTCTATAAAAATAACTAATAACACCAAACAAAAATGAAACATTTATTCTCTCAATTGTATCAACTTCCGGTATAAGACAAATGAAGTTAGCATAATGGTAATCATAACGACGTGAAAAATGTAAAATAAGCATACGAAGAAGACAAATATTAATGTATGTACGTGCTTTGCTTCAAGTATGAAAGTTCAATGGGTAAATGAACTCAGTTGGTGGCACATTTGTTAATAAACAAGACGAAGCTGCTGAAGCAGAGGTGAAGCAAGAGTCAAACAGTCTGAATGACAGCAACGTCCAGACTACAACGTAATGGCGTGCCACGATGCCAAAGACGGAGAGATCGGGAATTGCGATGATGTTGCAATGTTTGAATTAATAATCAAGCAAATTATTAATTAAATCAGAAGTCGATTAGAATTAGGAAGTTTCTAAAAGATGATGATTAAATCTGAAGTCGATTAGAATTAGGAAGTTTTTATAAGATAATGATTCCGAGATCAACATTATTATCTTTAATAGAACACTATAAATTAGTGACGGTAGATAAAAAGTTTTTTTGATAGCAATTAAGATGAGGACTTAAATATCTAAAGTTCATAAACATCTAGTCTGATTCTGGACTACTAAAAGGATAATAGAAAATTACTATGTAAAAACTATGAAAGTGTCATCCAAGAAACAGAACCTAAATTGTTATTGACTTGTAGAAGGTTTCCACATGCTTCAATAGTGATTGTGTTGGATCATCTTTAGGAGCCATTAAGGTCATGGAAAGAAATAATGAGTCATCCACGCATCCTAAGTATACAAATAGACTTCCCAACTTAAGAACACCTGTAAAGATAGGAATACATATCTTTATCATTCATTTTGTCCTCTTCAAATTCCCTTCAATGTTTAACCATGCTAACTTAAATATTATATACT
The DNA here is from genome assembly GCA_006409495.1 of Sedum album. Classification (NCBI taxonomy): domain Eukaryota; kingdom Viridiplantae; phylum Streptophyta; class Magnoliopsida; order Saxifragales; family Crassulaceae; genus Sedum; species Sedum album. The sequence goes on along the minus strand of QZGG01000649.1, from coordinate 93,784 downwards.
CTAGCGGTGGAACTAAGACCGTCAAGCTTAGTGGGTTGGTTCTTATATCGTACACCGCTTGTTGAGCTTTCATAGTTTTGTTCGAATGATGATGTATCATTTCAGCTTCTTCTGACGAATTTCAATTGAGATTTACTTTTTCATTTCTGACTTGACGGTTCCAAATAGCAAATTGATCTGTAGCCTTAGTTGAATATCTATGAAGCTTTACGAAGTTCCACCAATACCTCTTGTGTCGCATGTTTCCTTCTTAATTATATTCCTTAACAACAGATGAACACATAGAAAAGAGAGAGAGTAAAGAAAGATAAAGAATAGCAGAAATTAGGAACTAAAAAAATTCTCTTAGCTTATAAGCTAGAGAAATACGGAGGTTCCCTCATAAAGAGGGAGATTTTCAAAAAATTCGTTCAGCTGAGAAAGCTAGAGAGAAAACACGCCTACCGTTAATACAGACTTGAATTACAATAGGAGTTTTTTTATAAATGGAAATAAAAAATTTAGGAATTTGTGAATGGTTCTTTATAACTACCTATTTTAAATTTATTTACATATATATCCTTCCGCCATTATTTTTAATTGGTTTGATTTAAGTTTTTAAAGAGTATTTTGGGATAAGATTTGTGGCTTCAATAACCGCTAATAGTCTCCTTTACATTTTAAATATAGTAGAGATAGAGATTTTTCATCATGACTCCGAAATATTTATAATCAACACTGGTATAACGGTTTTTGTTTCAGTGCTTCCAGGACTCAGAAAACCTCCGGGCTGCTCCATCGGCGGTCAGAGCTGGTGGTTAAATATATAGAAAAACAGTGAAATTCCGAGAAATGCTGCTTGTTAGGAATTTCATGGAAATACGCATATAATGAAGCTAGCCATATCATACATGCTTGTTTTTTTGATAGGAATACATTCTTGTTTTTTGATGGTGCTTGTTGGATCAGTTTTTGTTATACATTGAAATGTAAAAACTATTAGTTAAAATTTATGGTATTTTTTCTCACACAAGTTCTGCCTACAAAAATGAGGAAAACCTTGCAGAAAACGAATTTTCTCACACGAAATGTAATAGAAAAGCAAGAGTTAAAGTTAAAATGGATGACAGAAAACGAAATAATCGAATTTACTACAATACTGTGCATCATTCCTTCCATACGCGAAAGACTTCCGCATTTCTAAAAACTCTGGTTTTCTAGTGTATGTGCGCCGCTACGCAAGAATTTTACAAGACTCTCAGTAAGAAGCTAACTAACTGTTACCTTCATTCATATAAGATGCAAAGAAATGCCATGGGTTGGGATAAGAAGGAAGAGGAAACCAAGAGGGAAAAGGAGGTAAAGGGAGATTAGTCTTTTAGGATGTCCAGAGCTGGTGAGGATATTGAGCTTAGGAGTCTCTGTAGATAGGTTGCGGGATCCATTTGAGACTAAGGTTGATTTTGCCGGATTTAGCTCCATCTAAAGGAAAGCTGTCCTTGTATTCACCTTCTAGTATAACTCTGGTTAATGTCAAGATGCATCTTCCCATGTAATCCTGCACCATTACATACACGATACTTATTCAGGACTCGGATATTTGTATACTAGATCACTCGGTGAACATAATTGCAACAAAATGATATGTTCCTGGTGGATAGCTATGCTTTTCTAAGACGAGTAATCTTACCTTGCCAAATGTATCATGATCCCAAACCTCAAGATATAACATCTCGTGTAATGCATCCTCAACGACAAAATCAAAAGTCTGATTCCATACAGGATTCAAGCTGTCATTGACAACCTGAGATATAGAAGAAACACACAATAACAAAACATGAGAACAAACGCGGCACAAACAAAAAACAAAGGAAAAAGCCAAGGAATGGTGCCAATGGAGATTTTACCCTAGTTTTATTTCTGGATTCGGTTTTCTTCAAGATGACTATAACATAGGGGTCAGCTTTTCCCATAACATCTGCTGGAGGCAAGTCCTCAGCTGATATCACTGTAACAGAGAGCACGCCTCTAATAATGACTTCCCTTTTTTTCTTCCCAAAATCATTGCCATTTTCAACAGATCCATTCGCGTTACCACCACTTTTGAGAACTTTCTCTAAAGAGGTCAAGTTGGAAGTGTCCGAAGAGAATGGGTTGCTAAATCCATTACTCATGCCGTATGGACAATATAGCAGCTCCAAGTGCACCTTCAAGTTCGAAGGAAAAACTATGAGCATATTGGTTGATTGCAATTGACATATGTGCAGTTTCATGCAAGCCTGCGAGGATGAAATTAGGAAGATTTTACCTCCCCTCTATATTTATTGTCTCTTTGTATTTCCAAATCTTTTACAAGCTTCAACCACACATCTTTCACCTTGCCAGGCTCAAGTTCGTTTAATCGTACTTGAGCACATCCTATGAGTTCGGAGCCTGTAGACCCTCGTCATCATAAACTTTTACAAACAGGTGTTGCGTGGATGTGTCTTCAACTACGAATTCAAAGTGCTCGTTCCAAACTGGATTCAATTGATTGTTCTACAAAAGATGCACATCAATTAACGAATATTCATAACACATCAAACGATTAACATATTCAAGTTAAACTTACGATTGTTTTGCTCCTCTTTGTTCTCTCGCGTAATGGTCGTATGTACAACTTGGCAAATGGGTCTGACTTTCCAACAATGTCCTTGTTAGTCAATCCCTTTGCTTGCACGAGCTTCACTTCCAAAACCCCAACTGGTTTCAACTCTAGATCACTGATGGAGAAAAAGGTCTGTCAGAGGGCAGAACGTGGCGAAATAAATCAAGCAAACATGTCCAGTGAATTTCAAAGTCCACTAGAACCACACAAGAAACTCTCAATATGTTAAAAATGAAATTCTTCTATCAAGTTGATTTTTGTAAGAAAGATGGTTTTAGTCACAGCTCCCCGCGAGGCAAATGTTTTATATTATTGAAATTATAATTGGTTGATACGAAAGCCTAAACATACCTGTAATCGCCAGCCAATATAGGGATGATTTTTCGTACTGGCCAAGTTATTGAATCTTCAACTGCATCCTTGATTGTTTCCTGCATATATAGTGCAAACACCAAAACACTAAATGTTCGGGATTCGTCAGTGTAAGCTAAGTCTGATTCGCTGAATCAAATAGTTATCTCGCTGAGTTGGCCGGACATAAAAAGTTCAGTTACATCAAATGTGGCATAGCATTACTAAGACTAAGACTGAACAATGCAAAATTTAAACTTTTATACAGATGCTCTGACTAGTAGCATTATGAAAATAAGATGAAAAATGTTGAATGTCACTAAATATTATTCTAATGCCGCCAGTAAGCTAATTGTTCAAAACCAAAATCGCAGAATCAAGTGCAGATAACATTGAGGAATATCAACCTACCTCGATAGCATCGGCAAGGCCCGGTATGTTTGATATATCTCCACCAACAACTTTTAGTGTAAAATCTAACTTTTTCTGCAAGGGTGAAGTTGCATTTGAGATTGTGTATCAAACAGAAAGCTTGATAAAGCAAGACACTCTACCTTTTGTCTCAGAGAATAACTAACTGCACCAAAGCAAGGAAACTCATCCACAAGTGGCTTAAATATCAGTCTGAAACGCCCGTGAATGCAATATCTTTTACCTGAGAAAGTGAAAATAAAAAGCTATACTCTACTTTTGAAATCAGCATAAAGGGCAAAGACTTGACTCGATGATCAACAATTTGTTTACATCTGTGAGTTCCATATTATATCATCTTTGAAAGCAGACCTCTTTGTGTGTGACATACTATCATCCAGATTATATGACATGATTTATATGAACCTCGACATATGAGTAACAAGAGAACATGTTTAATATTAATACAAATTCAGGAAAACGATAAACATTCAACTTGCTTCACAGTTCACAAAAACATATCTGTTGCACAGATGACTCTTGGAGAGTTGCATCGCTTGTGGAAATACACAAATTCAGTGAACTTGTGTAGTGGAGAAGTATATTATTGCGAGTGTCAGATGTGACCTTTTCGAGGGTTGATTAGCTGACAATTTTTTCTTTAGTGGATCGGGTTTGATTAACTGCAGATGTTAAACTCTTAATTTACCTGCACAGGCAAGGCCACTCCGACTAAAGTCTTGATAGCCAGTACTATATTTGGATTACCATCCCATTTCATTTCTAGCTCCATTGTAATACCATTTACATCATCTTCGATTATAGAAACTCCTGCAAAATAAGAACAAGGTACAAGATGTGTAACATGTCACATTCAGAGTGATTGTTCAAAAATAACTAAATGGCGAGCCATGCTCGGCAGCATTGGCCACCAAAGACTATGCTTTCAAGCTGTGAGCTAGCATAATCAAGCCATTCTATATACATTGCATCTGGTTACCGCATTGCCACTGCCTTGAAAAAGTAGGCCGGGCCAGTAATACCAAATGCAAAAAAACTAGAGTTGACCAAGATGACTCGTAGAAGAAAATACATTGACCAAAGTAGTGAACATGTATAGAACAAATTAGAATGCATTTCAGTCTAAACATCTTAAACTTGCATATCAATAATCAATGTATCTAAAAATAGTAAACAGCTTGCAAAAAAGTAGAACAAATAAAAACCTAAATACATATCACCTGTAAACTGAGGTGCAATAGTCCCAAGTGTAAATTTAGAGAACTTAAGAGATGAGAGTACTACAGGCGTATAACCCTCCAAAACTGGCTCAACCAGAGCTTTTATAAGCTCAGAAGCCGCCTACAAATCATCAAAACATAACCCAAAAATCAACCAGATTTTGCCGCATTCATCAATGACTAATAAACAAGATAAGCAAAACTTGTAAACTATCATCCACATGTTGAAAATTCACCTCATTCACATAAGGCCAGATCTTGGTCAGATGAGTATTGAGCCAATCCAACTGAAAATCAACAAAAACAAAAAACCCCCAAAATTTTAACAACAACAAATTCTAACATTTTGAAAACAAGGGTTTCATCCTTTCAACTCCAAAATCACAAACCTTCTGTTGGTGGGAGAAGACAACCCAAGACGGATAGAAGCTACCGGGCAGAAGCTTTTTAGAATCATCAACAGTCAGCCTCGCAAACGTCGCAACAGTTGCTGCCAGCTCAGCCCTCGCCTTTGATCGCGAATTCTCCGACTTGACAAACGCCACAATCAGCGCCAGACCGACTATAATCCCCCACACTAGCCCGAACACAAACCCCATCTTAAAGCTTCAATTTTTCTAAAAAGCTTCGAACTTTCTTCGATTCGTTCGAGTTCTTTAGGACCCGATCGGACAGGTTGAGTTGGTGGGTTTTGGAGACTTTTGGGATTCAGCGTTTAAACGAGGATGGACGTGTCCCAGGCGAAGTCATCTCAACTCTTCGTTCCGTTCAATGCTTTGGAATTTTTGGGACGAGGTCGCTGCCGACATAATTATTAAATAATTTTATTGATTAAGGGTAAAGTTAAGTAATTTAGTGAGATGAATGGAGGATTTGTTTGTTAGAATTTAAATTAATTTTAATTAAAATTTAAGTGAATTAGCAAAAAGTACGAGGCACTAAGAGAGTGACGGTTATCAATATTAACGATTGAATTGATAGAAATTAATGTTTGAGATAATGTCGTTCAGTTTCATATGAATATGTAGAGGTTGTGTCCTGTGGATCCATCCAATTTGGTGGACTCGTGGATCCCCTTTTGCATCCGTTGATTACATTTTTTTGGACGCACCAGATTGCACCACGTATGTGCATTTGTCATGTGCACATCACGTGTGCACATGACAAATGCACACCTACAAGTCACATGCTTCATTAATGCGCTGACACAATATGCTGCGTCCAAAAAATGCAATCGACGGGTGCAAGAGGGGATTCACGAATCCACCAAATTGAGAAGATACACATGATACATTTCCTGAATATGTATGTCCTTGTTAAATCTTTTCCTATTTATTAATTTGTAGATTTTCGTGTTTATTTTATATATAAAACTTAAACTTAAATAGATGATGTGAAATGTGATTAAATCCGTTTTAATTTAAGAGAGTCATGACCTCGTAAATTTAATTTTACTGTAACTTGGTCATTAAGTCCAAACCGATGCTTGGTCATTAAGAAAATTTACAAGTATTAAATAATTGATGTCTGAACATTATGTAATAACAAGTTTTGAATTAAACGTGAAATCATGAAGCTCAATTGGTTTCTCACTTTTGAAAATTATACGACTTTTTTTATTAATTTCAATAATACTGATATAGAAAAAATATATAATTAATTTCTATATAATAATTATGAAGCAATAGTTTGGTATTAAGTTAAGGTCAATTCCAGTCAAATATGCTTTGGTTTACAGGTCCAAAAGGAAGCTCTCCCTTCTCTCCTCGCCGCTTCCGTTCTCCCCTCCTCACCGGCTCTCTCTGCCTTTGTTGTGCAGATGTTAGGAGTTTGGTTAGGCTCGTGAGGAGTTTGGTGAGGCTCGTGAGGAGTTCGATGTGCTGGGCTGTCCTTTTTACTCTCGGCTTCCGGCGACGGCTGGTTCTCCATCCTTATATTTCACCGCCGTCGTCGTCGGCCGTGGAGGTTTCTCTGCTCGTCGTTTTGTTCGGCTGGATTTCTTTTTGTGTTCTTTTGTGTGCCAGTGCTTGTTTTGGTTTGTTACGCTTGGTTGGGCGGTGGTTGGTGTCGGGTTTTTGGTGGTCTTCTGTCCCGGTGACTGCTGCTCTGTTCTTTAGCTCGGCTAGGCTCTGGCCTGGTTGGAGCTCCTGTTTTGACTCGGCTGAGGGGTGTTTTGACCGTCGGTAGGTTTTCTGGGTGGGGGTTGTTTCTGGGGTTGGTGTCGGTTGGATCGGTGGTCGCTGTGTCCCCTCGGCTGGGTAGTCTTGTTTCACGGCTGTGGTGGCGGTTTGGAGTCCGTTGTGGTGTTCGACGGCCTTCTTCCCTGTCTCGGTACGGTGAACTTTCTTGTTTGGTGGGTCGTCGGTCGGTGGCGGCTGGCGGCTGGTGCTGCGTTCGTAGCTGCTCTGCGCCGCTCTGCGCCGCTCTTCCACGTTGCTGGTTGACTCCCTGCCATTCTCTGCTTGTGACGTGTCGGTATTCCCTGCTGTCGCCGGTGCGGATACCGGTGCTGTTGTTTCCTTCGTCCGTCCTGCTTCGGCCGTTCAGTTGAACAGCTGCTTGTGACGTGTCGCTAGCTTCATCTGCTTCATCCGTGGCGTTGCGTGCTGTTTACACGTATCTCCTGCCGTTTCATCTTTGGCGTGCTATGCTGCGTCCACGTGTCTCGCTTATCTGTGTTGCAAGTGGTTGACTGTGCTTGAATCGTGATGTGAATTGGGCCGAGTGTGTTATGGGTTGGTTTAGTTTGAACCAACTACATTTAGTTCATGTTTGGTTCTCGTCCGAGAATACCTATTTCGATGTTCACGGTCGTTATCTTTTATTATCTCAGCCTTCTCGGAAGTCAGTCAGCATGGACGTACTTTAATTTTCAATATGTTTTTTTTATACACAATTGTTGTACGTACCGAGGCGAAGTACTCGGTCTAGTTCTTCGTTTATCTTTTCAATATCTTTAGACTAGATCGAGTCAGACTAACTTATGTTAGCCTTTTAAGTCCTCGAGTTGTACGTTTGGCCTTTAGCCTTTAATCCAAAAAAAAAAGTTAAGGTCAATTCCCCAAACATTCATAAAATACGCATTTTCCCATCGATAAAATCATTTTGCTCTCCGAATCATTCTTCTATTATATTTTTTTGCTCGAAACAACAGTTGTAACTGTGTGACATTTAAGCGTTTATTTTGATAGCAATCACCCATAAAAATCTTATTTTTCTTACCACCCACTTGTAGGTGAAATAGATTAAAAATCAAAATTCATTAAAATAAATTCATTAAAAATTCTAAATTCATTAAAAATCAAAACTCTTATTTTAAGAGGAGTTAATAAAGACTAGTATCAAATTCTATTAGAGTGCCGAAGAATATTAAGTTATTATAATTTTTTAAATAAGTAATTGAATGAATTCTATCTTAAATTTTTTGTCATCAAATATAATAAGTCACCTATAGTAATCTATTAGAGTTTACATATGCTAAAATATTTTAAACTTTAATAAAGTTATCATTAAAACAATAGTATAATTTTATGTATATAAAAAGGATAAAGATTAGGAGAGACACTATATATTTGTGAGACAAGAAGACTTAATCGTAACCGTTGATTTGATTAATCTGATGGTTCAAATTAAATTTGTTTTTAATAAAAATTTAATAGTTATTTTTAATTTAAATCTCATTTGTTGGATCGATTATTGGTCTCCCGATCTCACTAAAAGATATATGTCGTCCTTGATCTTTTTCCGTAGTATAAATATTATAAATTTATTATTTTACTATCTAATGTTCCTAATTTTAGATATAAATAATCTCTCACTCTCCCTTCTTAACTTCTTTTAAAAAGCTCCCATAAAATTCTCTTTTTTACATAAATCACCCATTAAAGCGTGTAAATGAAACAAATATCTGCTTTTAATGAAATAAACGATGTTAACGATTGGTAGTTCACGGCAAAAAAACAATGGAAGGGTGGTTCGGGGAGAAAAATAACTTTAAGAGTGTTTTTAGGGAAAATGAATGTTTTTATGTGTGTTTTGGGACAATTGACCCTTAAAGTTAAATCAGTATTGAACCAAGTATAATGTGCTATGGAATGGGATAAGCTATAAACTCATTAACACATTTATTTATTGAATCCAACAAAAATGATTTGTCAATATAAAACTTATATTTAAAAAATTACTTAAAAGTAGTTTATATCTGAAAAATTGGTAATTATTTTTAGAAAGGCAAGAAAGTTTTTGTGAGATGGAATGACATCATCTCCACTATTGATTTACATTGATACAATGACTGATATTGACAAAGTTTGGAGTTTTGATCAAGTGAGACAAGACTTCAATGAAGTCTGGAATTTTGCTCAAGTGAGACAAGACTTCGATAAAGTTTGGAATTTTGATCAACTGAGAGAAGATTTCGATAAAGTTTGGAACTCCAAGCTGGTGGAGCTTGTTTTAATCCATACGACGCTTTTTATACTGTAACACTTTCTTAACATGCTTTATCTTCATAATTTTCCCATCAGACTGTTTCTTTACTTTTAAACCCATTTGAAACATATGAGTTTCGCACCAACAGCTAAATCACCGAGTGTCCATGTATCATTATTTTCAATGGATCCCATCTCTTCATTCATACACTTATCTAATTTTCTTCTTTGATGGCGTCCTCATGACCAAAAGTGTAATGCGCTTAGCATTGTCGTAGACTTGAAGCGAGCGATAACGGTCGATGCGATGTACTTTTAAATTCAAAACTTGAGGATGAGTAAAAAGAATCACTTCTTTGTTTTGTTGATGTAAAAATTCTTGTTTGCAAGTGTGGTTAATTTTGAGAACTAAAAGATCATTCGTGTACATGTGCGTGAGTGTTCATCATCTACATCACATAATTCCCTGCTTCCATCTCTATACTATCTTCAAAAATCACTATAAAGGTACCAACTCCATTAAACTCTTTTATATGTTCAAAACTTTTCTATGGCCTCTCTTTATCTACTTCAAAGTAAATATCACGACTTATCTGCTATCAAATTGTATACATATGCGTTTGCCACACGATGAAATTGTGCTCAGGTGTGGATAACGGTAAGTGTAAGTCAGAGAGAGAGTCTAGTCGAGCGCTAATCATCCCTAACACCTCACATGCTTTGGACTTATTAGTAGTGCTGGCGAGGAGGTTGATCATTAAATGTTGGTGTAAGGGTTCGATGGCTATAGGATATGGTGCAAGGTCTAGCGGCTAGGTAGTGCTACAGGTTCAGTGCGCTCGGGTCTAGGAGAGGTAATGGCTCTGAAAATCCTTTACCTTTCCCTTTGCCTCTGGATGTGCTACTTATTTGATTTCGCTGTGGAGAATATGGTGCAATTAAATCTTATTTGATACTTAGCAGCACAATAAGTTTCAACTTCTTTAGAAACAAACTCTCCTTCCTGATATTTTTCATAATTCAAAGTCTAAACTGAATTCAGAAGGTTAGCTAGACATGCTGAACATATTCATCTCAAAGTTTGTATGAAAAACAACAAGTAAAGACACTATAGCCTGATTGCGCGTCGACAGTTGCGCGTCTCAGACTTGCGCCGGCAGCTGTGCGATCTCCTCTTCAAATTCGCTCCCTGTGATCTCCTTCAAGCTTTGTATTTATACTCTTGCCTTCTAGGGTTTCCACGAATAAATAGGCAAGAAAATATATTGGAAATCATCCTTATCTCTAAAAATCAGACTTGGAAATATCTTTATCTCCAAAATCCAGACTTAGAAATATTCTTTGCGCGTGATGACGTCATCGCTCCGGATTCGTCGCTAGTTGTTGACGTCATCGCTCCGAATTTGTCGCTAGTTGCTGACATCATCGCTTCCTCTGCTTTGCTCTGCGCGACTCAGTACTCGTGTGCTACACTTCTCGCGCGCTCGTTGGTCTTTTGGCTCTTGTCAACTTTGTTGTTCTTTGTTCCGAGATTCAGCCTTCTTGTTGCACTTTTATTCTAACTTTTTCAATAAACCTGAGATACAAAACTACACCAAAAGCGTAATCTTATACTAAATATGTTAGAAATCTAAGCAGTATAAAGGACTTAAAAGAGCCTACAAAAGTGCCTTATCAACGTTCATGCCACAACCACTCTTTTTCTTTCTCTTTCGTTAGAAGACAAACTAGCTGAGTAACGACTATCTCCTATGTGTACAACCTGTTTCTTTCATCTTTTTGTATATGCACATGTACCTCTCTCTAATGTAATTTTGCATCCGTTTTCTTCAAGTTATCTCAAGCGGATAATGTTAATGCAAAGAGAAGAAATATAGTATACATTTGTTCGAATTTTATGTTCTGTAGATTTATTTTCAATCAATAAAGACTCTCGTCCAAAAATCTTCACGAGAGCCATCGCTGAATTTCACTACACTATTATCTAACTTCATAAACACCTCTCGATATCCGAATATATGATTGCTTGCCCTTGTGTCAAGGTACCATGTACTGCCATCAATACTCATCTTTGTTTTAAACTTAGGATACACTTTATCTTCATTCAGTTTAGTTGCATCTCTTACATCACAATATGTTTTATTAAACTCACAAGTTTCCAACATCAGAAGGGTTGGCTCTTCATCATCATTCTTCCCAATTAATCAGATTCATTTTCTCTATTTTCTCCATTGAGCGACAATCTGAAACATAATATCTGTTCTCATTAAAATTACTACATCTCACTTTCTTGATATCAACTTTGAATTCTTTGCTATTGTTATCGCGTGCACGCTCATTAAAATCATGTTCGCACTCATGATCATGTACATAACCATGGCCGCGTCCTCTACCTGCATTGTGACTGTGATGTCCTCCTTGTCCCTTAGATGAGGACTCTCCTTCAAACCTAGATTCCCTAGTCTTTCACTCGGCACAAGTTAAGAGCTTAGTATGATCACTTGTATCATGCATTATGCGAAGGCTCTCTTCGTATGCTTTCAAGCGACCAATAACTTCCTCCAAAGTAATGACTTTCAAGACATTAAACTGTTCAACTGTAGATGCCATTTGTAGATGCAATTTGTGTATACTTCTTGGCACGACAAGAAGCAACTATTCAAAAATATATCTCTCTTACATTCTGTTTATACTTTCTAGACATGACACGAAGCAACTATTTATCAATATATCTCTCTTGCATTGTCTTCTCAAGTCCTCAAATCTAATTCGCAATGCTAGTGATCCGACCAGGAAATTCATCTCAATTGACTCGGACTCATTCATTCGCAAACTCTCAAAAGTGAGACTTATGCCCGCGCATAATTTATATGATGATTTTTGTAAAACTGCACTTTCATAAGAATTAATGAATGTATGCTTATTTTATCAAGTTCATGAGTCAGAAACGCATTTATTAATGATATTTTTATTCTTTTTTGTACTTTGGAGCACCTAAGGCTCTCCTGAATCGCACGATGCAATTGCAAAGAAGGAATTCCTTTAAGAACTTTCTGACACTACGCCACTATGACACTAATGCGACTGAGCATTAGCTGTCGCTTAAGACTGGAAACTGTCGCTTATATCCTATACGACCAAATGCCCGTCGTATAAGTTATGTCGCATTTGCTACGTAGTTTCGTTCTTATGCCACAGAAGGCCTTAAAAATTGTCGTAATATTTCGGGACGTCCTATTTGCTGTAACATTGGTTTTGTGTTGCAATGCTACTATACGACTATACATTAACGTCGTCGTAATATACTTAAAAGACATTTTGAAATTAAAATATTTTGTTCATTCACAATACCATTTTACCCATTATGCAACATTAAAAAATATGTTGTTTATATAGATTGAAACTAACACAACATTAATCATTGTTGCAAATCAATTTGAATATCAAATAATTTAATACACAATTTATCATCCAAAACTTCCAAACATCCTAGAGTACATAACAAAAATTTGAAATTCAAAATACAAAGCTCTGAATTAGGATCAAATGGCTTGATATGAATCGCAGAGGGTGGTAGCAGCAGAAGCTGCGGCTTTGCGTGCAAGGACTTTGTTCTCTAATGTCTTGAAGCATATTCTCATTTGTCTTTGATAGCTTTTAGTGGCCTGAGAACAAAGCACATGAAGCTTCCAACTCCCCTTAAGCCACCAAGTGTAAGCTACAAAAACAAAATTTCAAAGCTAAATATGCAAATAAGTTAGCAATCAAGTTTCCATCTTCTTCAGTTGCTCCACTACCTAAGCTAATAACTACCACGAAAACACAAACTGAATAGGTAAGACGGCCATACACAAGAAACAAACAAGCTTCAGAAAACAATTGTATCATTGAGATTAAAAGATACCAGAAGCTGCCTTTCCTACAGCTGCAGGAGTATTTGGCATTACTCTAATGAATCTAGTATGACCAGCCCACTCCTGCGTACAAAAAAAGAACTCAAGTTCCATTTCCTCAACAGAAATCCATAATCAAAAAGCAGCAAAAACTTAACCTGCAAGTCCTTTTATTTAACTCCCGCAGCAACGGAAACCAAGAGCTTCTTCTCCGACAGAAGTGGCTTCAACTGCAGTATCGCATCTTTAACTGCAAAAAATGCAATAAACTGAAGGTGAAAATGCAATAACAAGAGAGCAATGAATAACAAGAAGTAAAGCTCTAAAACTAAAACTCCCTGTTTGAACTAGACGGAGCGGTCGAGCCTTCAGCGACGGAGGCTTCAGCACGCTATCGAAGGACAAATCTCCGCAGTGGGCGCCGACGTCGCAGCTCGTAGTCGATCTCTCGGTTTATCAAGAAAAATCGCTCGCACACGCTCTCCAAAACTCTCAACCCTAATCTGCGCTTTTCCCCAATTTTAAGCTGACCCGAACAGATGCTTTACATTGCACACAAAACGACGTCACCTCATTCCTTATACGCATCCGTTTTTGTCCAAGTCTAAACATCCACCAGGGACATTTCCCTTTGACATTTCCCCAATTTTCATTTTTACCCCTTAAAATTTTCATTTTCCCTCCAAATACTTGATAACAAAACATAGAAAACTTTGCCTCCAAACACTATAATTTATTAATTTTTCATAAATACATTAATCTAATGTAAAAATAAGAATGTAGTTAAAAAATTATAAGTGTTTAAATTCAGGCTAAGAATTTACTTATAAAAATGATTTGTTGACAAAAGTATGAATATACACAATTTTAGGCTAAAAATGATATAATTTATGAAATGCAAATTTGTAAGTCTGAATGATTTTTGGCTTGTTTATTTATTTAATAAGTTTGAAATTTACCTTGTCCGAATGCAAAAACGATTAATTTAAATTATTTACAATAGAGAAGTGATTTTGCTTGAATGAGTTTCTATCCAAATATCCAAATGATATACTTTACCCTTATTTCTTCCTTTTTTTAACTTATTTATATCACTTTGGTAGTTTGGAGTGATTTGACTTATTCTCTACTGCAATTATTTCAAATATGCAAATTCAATTTAATTTCTTTATCGTAATTGACTAGTTCAATTGAAAAATCAGGTATAACCAAAGTTATTCCAATATGTTTTGTTTTGTTTGGATTTATGATTTAGAGTTTATGGTTTAAGGTTCAGGGTTCAGGGTTCAGAGTTCATGGTTCAGGGTTTAGGATTTAAGGTTCAGGGTTTAGGGTTTAGGGTTCGGGGTTATAGGGTTCAAGGTTCAGGGTTTAGGATTCGGGGTTCAGGGTTCAAGGTTCAAGGTTCAAGGTTCAAGGTTCAGGGTTAAGTATGCTAAATAATGGCTAAATATGCTAAATAAATTTGATACCTGTGTACACCTTTGACTCTAGCTAGCTGCCTCAAATTTTTACCTTTGATTTGCACACAAGGTTCAAGGTTCAGGGTTAAGTTGACGAAGGCATTTAAAGTTACACTTAAGTGACAGAAACACGTTTGTTACAAGAGCCTCGTCACGTAGGACAACTAAAGCGACTGGACATGGTTGTTGATTTACATTCTGTCGCAAAAGTTTACTTAAGTAACATAGTTTTCCTGTCGTATTAGTACCGTCGTATAGGACTTCCAATGCGACACAATTTTAAGCGACGTGTAAATCTTGTCACTTAGGCTCTTAAGACACTGGTACAAACCCAACATCGTATAATCTGTCGCATTAGTGTCAAAATGGTGTAGTGTGATAGAGAATTAGAAGATAAAATTACGAAGAAGATATTTGTTGGTGTTAGTTGGGTGTAAAAAACATTAATCTTTTTGCATCAATACGCAAATGAAAACAAATTAGGATTGCTTTTTCGATCCACACAACGCAATATACCACCTAAATCAACATCACCCATTTTTATACGTACTTTGATAACAGCCATACCTTTTTCTTCTGAGTTTACGTAAGTAACTACCTAGACATTCAGATCATCAGGTAGAACACTGACGTAGCACGATTCCACGTAGATCACATATACATTCAGGAAGTTCATTTCATGTTTACAATAAATTATTCAAATATATAATGGAAATCGAAACAAAGTGAACTAAATATATAATTATTTTAAACTTTAAACTTCTGTAGATAGTTTTAGATAACTTCTAAATTTCGTTTCCTACTTTTAGTTGGTTTAAAGATCTGTCGTTATCTTTTAAAAGTCAGTTAGGATTTGGTCTCTTGATTTCCTAATTGTTAGAAAATGTTTGCCATATAAACAGATTCAGGGAAGGAGAGAAATTAGATTTCAGATTAATAAAAATATAGAGTTTTCCCTACATGTTGGCAATAAGCATTACCATTGATCTCGCCCACACACGCTCCATATCGGAATAACATTATTTCACGTAGATCACCTATACATTAAGGAAGTTCATTTCATGTACACGAATATTATACAAATATAAACTGGAAATCGAAACAAAGTGAACAAATTAGTTCTATCATTTTATGACCTCATCCATTTTTGGGCCATCTGAGGCCTTTTCTCATTTTATTTTGAATCTGTAAAAAAATTAGACAAGTTTCTAAATTTTATTTTTAGATAGTATTCCTAATTTCAATTTTTTTAGATATGTTGTTATCTTTTGAAATCAATTAAGGATTTGGTCGGTTTGCTATATAAACAGATTCAAAGAAGGAGAGAAATAAGATTTCAAATTAATAAAAATACAAAGTTTTCTCTTTGTGTTGGCAATTCCTTCCTAGGGTTTCGAGTTCAAGCATTACCATTCATCTTGCCTACATGCGCTGCATCACTACCGGAGTAGCATGATTCCATGTAGATCACCTATACATTCAGGAAGTTCATTTCATGTACATGAAAATTATGCAAATATTTATCATATGATTTCTTTTGATGCACAATTGTCAAAATCTCTATGAATCTATGTTTCTCCACTTTATGGGTCATTCGTGGCATACATATTCCATATATCAGTTCAATAGTCATGTTTATAGAGGAAATATAAATATAGAAGTTAATTACTTATATAGAATTACATGAATTTATTGAGATTTTTGGAATTTTTGTGACCAATGTAGAAAATGCATAAACTATCGTTTGGATTTTGATAGAGCACTTTTGTATGCTGTTTTAGGTCCTTTACACTGCTTATATTTCTAACATAGTCAGTATAAGATTACGCTTTTGGTGTAGTTTTATATCTCAGGTTTAACAGAAGAGTTAGAACAAAAGTGCAACAAGAAGGCTGAATCTCAGAACAAAGAACAACAAAGTTGACGAAAGCTGAAAACCAACGAGCGCGCGAGTAGTGTGGTGTGCGAGTATGTGTCGCGCAGAGCAAAAGAAGCGATGACGTCAGCAATCAGCGACAAATCCGGAGCGATGACGTCATCACGCGCAAAGAATATTTCTAAGTCTGGAATTTAGAGATAAAATATTTCCAAGGCTGATTTTTAGAGATAAGGATGATCTCCAATATATTTTCTTGCCTACTTTTTCGTGGAAACCCTAGAAGGCAAGCTATAAATACAAAGCATGGAGAAAATCATAAGTGTGTGTGAAGAGCCGCTCAATTCATTCTGACGCGAGCAAGACGACGCGTCAATCAGATTTGTTGTGTTATTTCAGTTGTTCAATATTAACTTTTGAGATGTATACATTGAGCATGTCTAGCTAAATTGTTGAATTCGGTTTGGATTCAGATCTATGAATAATATGTTTTGAGGTTTTGTTCTTAATTGCATGATAAGTTTAGTATTATTATTTCAAGCTCAATTGCATGATAATTAGTTTAGATAGTTAAGCGAAGCCTTGCACCGCAGACTTAGTTATAGAATCTGTTATCTATAGTTAAACTATCAGAGGTACGTGACTGTGAATGATAGGAGTAACACTAGAATAGTTAATCACTACCTTGACCGGATTCGTGGTTAATTAGACTAGACCGAGTAATAATATCATACGGACTTTGACCAGAATGTATGTGTAGGTTATTAAGCCTTAACCGGACCTTAACCTACATGGACATTATATCATGTATCTTTAGTAACCGATGATAAGCATAGAAATTCACAGTGAAGAATCTGATCCAAGCTCATCTCTGTTTTTACTGTCTTCTTTTATAACTGCCTTCTGATCACGCGTCAGCTTCACTTGCGCAACTGTTTCTTCCTTTTAATTGCTTTTACTTACAAACCCCAGTTTTAGTTGTAGATTGAAGACGACTTCTCACCGTTCCCTGTGGATCGACCCCTGACTTACCGAGACTATACTAAGGAGGAGAGGGATAAATTTACAGCACTCAACGACGTGCTCGTCAGAAAACTTTTTGAAAAAATGTTTTCACTCAAATCTGCAAACTTGTCAATTTGGTTGCAATTTCTGATTTATGTTCTTATTGCTTCAGAGGGTATATTATCACAAAATCCATTATTTGGCATAGTTTGTAAACATACATTCTTTGCATCCAAATGTGAGAAAATGCTAAACGCATCGCTTGGGTGTCGTCTTGCAACAAATAAACATGAAATGATAACTGCAATGCTATTCGAAATAGAAACACATGCACAATCTGTTGTTCAAAAACTCTCAAATTTACTTGTTGAACAACAATCATCCATTATAAGAGAAAAGTTAGAAGCATGCAAGATGAAATATGATTCAATATGTCATAATACAAAGCAAGCACAAAACGCTCTAGAGAATGACAAAAGTACAAGTATTATGGAACATGTAAAATATGTGGCAGGGAAAAACAAAAATGTAGTGGCTTCTTGCATGTTTACTTTTGGAAGTTTAATTTTTGATCACCAAATGAATTTACTGAGTATGGATCTTAATGTTATTCTGGTGGCTATTATTCACAGTAATATTTTATAATCTCTAGGAAAATGACACTACATCAACAAAGTCTAAATGTTACTTTCCTGTTAAAAGTAATTTAGAATGCAATATGTTTAATGAGTCATTTTACTATCTTCCTACTTTTAAAAAAATCAATCACAAACATACCATAAATCTGTATTCTATAATATTAACAAAGTTACTCTACTTTAATTATAGAATAGTTCATTAGAGATAGTATTAGGAAGTACAACATATTTTTGTAAGACCGAATGACGTAATCTTAGTCGTTGATTTGATTAAATTGACGGTTGCGATTAAAGCTTCCTTTTAATATATTAAATTGAGCGTTTAAATTTACAAAAAACACGGGCAGTTAGATTTCACGGTTATTTTTTTGTTTAAATCTCGTTCGTTGGATTATTGTAATCAACGGTGAAGATAATTTATTACCATCTTACAAAATGTTAGAGGTCCCCCTTGAACTTATCCTTAGTTTATCATATGTGTTTATTTTCTCGTATGTATGACTAAGAGAGCATATTTGACACAAAACCCTTTTAAATTACAAAATGAACCTCTAATGTTAGTCGAAACTAAAAACATTTGAATTTATAATATTATTTGTATTTTTCATCCTTGAATTAAGAAATCTCACTTTGACTTATACAACAAATTTGTACAATATAAATATATATATAGGGAAAGTATCATGTGGAACCCCCACCTTTTCATAGATCCATGGATCCCTCTTTGCATTCGTTGATTGCATTTACTGTTTGCATTTTGGACGCACCAGATTGTGCCAGCGCATTAATGAGCATGTGCAACTCACGTGTGCATTTGTCATGTGCAACTCACATGTGCATTTCAAAAATGCAAACACGTGGCACAATCTGGTGCACACAAAAAATGCAATCAACGGTGATGAAGGGGGATCCATGGATCTATGGAAAGAGGGGGGTTCCACATGATACTTCCCCTATATATATATATATAGAGGAGATAGGTGAAAGTAAATGCTAGTTATAAAGTGAAAAGAGATTTGGATCTTTCAATTAAAATAGTTGAATGGTTTAGATTTAGAATCAATTATAAATATAGAAACCAATTAAGCATTAGACATATTGATAAATAAATCATTAAGATAAATTAGTCATACTCGTATTATGTGATTCCATAAAATCAGGACAAAGATAACATTTGAATATCCAAACTTTCTAATCGAAATCTACAAAGAAACGTATATAATCAAAGAGCAGCATCTACGATGATGTGAGTTGAGTGGCGACAGAAGCGACCGAGAAGAGCATGTTGAAGGTGTTGGATTTGGTATAGTATGAGGGGCTTTAGGAACAGTTACTGGAGCGAGTTTTTAGGTTGGTAAAGTGTATGTTGACCGCATGTTTTTTGTTGCTAAGTGTGGAACTTAAAGAGTTTTTGATTAGTCATCTTTTGTGTGTGCGCATTGTGCTTTCAATATGGAAATATTTAGAGAGTTCATTGACCTACATGCTTGTCTCACATCTTCATGTTATGCATGTTCTCTCTGCTAGGTGATTTGATATTTTTATGGTTTGATTTTTGTGTTCGCGTTAAGATCGATGTTCTCGACTCACAAGCTGGTCGATTGTCACAACATTTTATCATAAAATACGGTATATTTATGAATCATAATGTATCAAATGATAAAGCATATTGATAAATCAGTGGTTCATCATTTGACCCCCTAATATATAATTTTTGTTATGTTATGGTTCAAGAACCAACAATGTATATTTTTTGAATCATATAACAATGAATGTTAATTTCGAATCGCATTGTTGTATTGTCATACATAAATCAACAACTGTACTAAATCTTCTACCTTTTAGTTTAAAGGTAAACACAATAATAAGAAATTACATTATTTAGTAAAAAGTACTTTATGATTCAATATTTACTATGTTATGGTTTAGAAAAAACCCATAAAGTTGAACCAACTCAAAAATTAGTTGAATGTGACTTGAATTTATTTTACGATTGAACTGATTATCTTGAAAAAAGATTGTAAGTTATCAATATTTTAGGAATAAAATAAAATAAAATAAATTAAAAATATAAACATGTGAGTTGCACATGACAAGTGCAATGACGTTGTGCAATCTATTGCATTGAAAAAATACAATCAACGGATACAAAATGGGATCCATGAGTCCACAAAAATAGATGGATCAACATGATACATTCCCTATATATATATATGAGGGATAAGAAAAGGTTCAAGAACGACCAATAAATTTATGTGAGACAGAATGACATCATCTCAACTATTGCTTTCCATAAATCTAACGGTTAGTATTAATAACCGCCACTCACCAACCGCCCCGCACATTTTGCTAGTTTATTTTCAATTTAATTTAAAATTAATTTATTCCTAGGAGTAAGATGCGTAAAATATCGATTATAAGGAAAATATGATTCTAAAGTTTTGAGTGGGATTTGGTAATTAAGAACCTTGGTAGGCTTCCTATTAATAAGATATGCATCATAAAGTATTGCCTCCCCCAAAATCTTTTTAGCACATTCATAGAAAACATAAGAGCTCGAGCAACTTCTAAAAGTTGTCCATTTTTTCTTTCAGCAATCCCATTTTGTTGAGTTATTAACACAAGACATATGATGGATGATGCCTTGTTCTATAAGGAATTTTCCAAGTATAGTATTATAATACTCTCATCCATTATCTGTTTGAAAATCTGAATCTGGGTTTGAAATTGTGTTTTATCACTAAGTAATATTTCGTAAAATCTCATTTTGAAATTGGGTTAATTCCAGATGATCACCATTATTATATGCAATTTTTCACAAAACCACCTGTATATTGTAATGGTACATTCGACCACTGATAATGCACATTCATACTGTGATTGATACCTTTATACTATGCTTGTTTGTATCATTATATGTATAAGATTACACTTTTGGTGTAATTTATATTTCAAGTGATAATGTAGCTAAGGATGAATTTGCGTTAAAGACGGATACTTAGAAGCTTATTTCTCAACAAGAAACAAAGAAGAAGGATGTGTGAAGATTTGAGCACAAAGTGCCGTTTTGACCGAGTGCGCGCAACCGAGGTCGTGCATATTCGCATGGGTCGCGCATCGTAGATGATGACATCAGCAACGCGGAAAGATGACATCATCAACGCGCAGAATATTACTTATGCGAGAGTTTAGGGATAAAGATAGATTTTCAAAGATTATCTATTTCCTATTTCAAATATGGAAACCCTAGATGAAGCATATAAATATGCAGCATTACAAGTGCAGCAACCATCCGTCAGAATCCGTCATTATTGAGAATCATCGTTACAAGCTGTGAAGCACTAATCTGACGAAATCACGCGCAAGTTGCAAGAGCCAACGGACGAAGCGATGCGCAGGAGGAGTTGTGACGCGCAGACTAGATTCTTACGCTAAACTTTCTTCCTTGTTTTTACTGCCACCATTTTTGTTTATTGTACAAACCTTGAGATGTTTATAAAAACATGTTTTTCTAACTTGCTCTATCAGTTGCTCTATCAGTTGAGACTTTGAATTATGAATCTTATGTTTTGAGGTTTTGTTCTTAATGCTTGACTTGTTTTATATTAATATTACAAGCTTATTGCATGATAGCTAGATTAGATAATTAAGCGGAGCCTTGAACCGCAGACGTAGTTATAGAATTTACTAACTATTGTTGAACTAATCAGATGGACTTGATGATGTATGATTATGAGTAACGGCTACGATACATAATTACTACCTTGATCGGATTCGTAATTGTTGAGATTAGGTTGAGTATTAATACATATAAACCTTGATCGGAATATATGTGTGGATTATTATGCCCTGGCCGGACCTTAATCTACTTAAACAATTTGTCATAGATCAGTAGCAACCGATGATAAGCATAAGTTTATAAGAATAAGTCTGAGCTGATAGCATCTCATACTATTGTCTAACAAACTTGTGTTCAGAGCGCCAATGTGGTCACGCGCAATCTCCATCACGCGTGTGTTTACTTTCCTGTTTTCTAGTCCCTAATTGTTACGAAAACCCAATCCCACTATTTTCTTTTACAGAAGAAGATCACTTTTCACCGTTCTCCTGTGGATTTGATCCCGTACTTTCTTTACTATACTGAGGAGGATAATTTTGCAGCACTCAACGACTGTCTGCCAACCACCTCTCTAATTACAACCGATACCAAAGAACCACCTCAGTTAACGGAGGGGTGGTTAAATGATTACCGAAGTGGTTATAAAGGTGGTGAAGTGGACACTCATTTATTATAGAGGTGGTGTCTTGTAATAAAAATACTATTATTATATTAAAAAATTAATATATTTCACAGAATATTTGACGAAACAATGATAAGTGGTTGTTTTGGAACGACAAACGTTATACTGGTGGTCGAATGTAATATTACAATATACAAGTGGTTTTGTGGAAAATATCTTATTATAAAGGTGGTCATCTAGAATTAACCCTAATTTTTTTAAAATTCTGCAGCCTCTTCTTTTTATTTAAGAAGATAGATCCAAATTGTTCTGGTATGATCATCAATAAAAGTTGTAAACCATTTAGTTCCAAAGTATTTTAACTCTAGATGGTCCCCAAAATGTTAATATGAATTAAAGAAAAAGGTTTCGAAGGTGTATAAGATACTCTAGGATAAATGGTCTTGTATATTTAGCAAGTTGACATACTTCACATTGAATTGCACTAATGTCTTTATTTTTAAATAAAGCTGGAAAAATGCTTTAAATACCTAAAACTCGGGTGACTTAGCCTATAATGCCAAATCATTATTTTATTTTCTAAGAATGAAATAATGTTTAGAATTTGTTTAGACAAGATGTTTATTAGTAAGACAAGATGTTTAGAATTTGTTTACTCCCTTTGTCCCGTAATGTTTGTCCACTTTTCTTTTTGGATGTCACCTAATGTTTATCTACTTTCATTCATTCACAACCACATATTTTATCTTTCCTCTCTAATTTTTTTAAATCTTTCATTCTCAACCACACAATTTACTCTCATTACTATATTAAATACCGTAAAATATATACTTTTGGACAAACTTAAGGAGACGGAGGGAGTAGAATCCGCCACTTTCTTTAGCACTGTCAATCATCTTCCCCGTTTGTTGGTCTTGGAAAACACAACCAAAAAGTGTAAATTTGACATGACAGCCATAATTTTGTACAATCTTACTAACTGACATGAGACTGCAAGATAGGACATGACACCCATAATTTTGTACAATCTTACTACTCCCTCCGTCCCGCTTTGTTTGTCCAAAAGCACAAAAAGCACGATAATTAAGGTAGAAAGAGAGTATAAAATGTGTGGTTGAGAATAAATGATTAATAAGTAAATGAGTAAAAAGTAGAATGTGTGGTTGAGAATAAAGAAAAATGGACAAACTTAAGGGGACACCCAAAATGGAAAGTGGACAAACATTATGGGACAGAGGGAGTAACTGACATGAGACTGCAAGATAGGTTAGGCACATGAAGAACATTGGTTAAAGTGACTGTAAGATAGGTTTGCATATTTTTAGCGGGTGTATGTATGTTGTTTCTCCAGCGAGAACAACTAAATAAAGTTATGTGATTTTTATATTCGTAGTGATTAGTTTATGTTGGAAACAACTTCTTGATTTGATTATTGATATTGATATTTTATCCACATTACGTATTTGTTTAGTATGAAAATTATTAAAAAAGCCTCTTCTAGGAATTTATTAGAATCTTTTATTCTACACTTGCTCTCGTTTGAATTCGACCCTACTTATACTTGTTAACTTGTAAGAAAAAATATATTCAATTTTGAGGCACTCAACGAAATGGACATCATACTATTATCAGTTTCAAAATTGATTATCATTCATATAGGGTTCATAGATTGCGTCAGAAATAGAAGTTTCATTAGTTTCAATATATTCTTATGTTTGCAGTCATCATCGTCAAAACTAGTATCGTGTGCACCCTTCATGCCTAATCTAACACAAACATAAAATAAACTATTTTCAAATATATATGTTAAATCAACTTTTTTATATATTAAATTTGATTCGTCCATTTATAAAAAATCAACGAAAGAGATCATATCTCACCGACTCACAAATATTTGACGGCCCTTCTTAATCTCTTCCCTTATAAAAAATCTTACCCGCTCTTCAATTTTAATTGTAGGGCTCTTATAAATGGCTTAAAATATTGATCTTAAGCTCATAAGAATACAATTGTAATTCAACCAATTATATATGTTTAAAATTTATTCAGTTTTTATTCGATTCTTTTATTTGCGGTCACGATTGACGATTGTTTTTCTTTGATTGACTCACTACAGTTTGACAAAGAAATTAAAATATTTTGAAGCTAGGAGTCGAACTATCATCATATTGGGTTCTAAGATTTAAAATAATAGTAGTGTTTGATTTGGAAAAAGCTCTATCATCTCTCTAGATTACAACAGTAGTCTAGAGAAGTTCTTTTTTATCTTTTGTGTTTGCTTTTGCATGCTGTGTGTCAGGGTTTCCATTGCTTCCTTTTTGTTTGCTTTTCTATCGACGCCAAAGTTCCACTTTCCAAAATTGTTAATCATTGCAGCTCTTTCATCCAGGCGGTTTAGCTACTTTTGGAAGCAACCTTTTACATCTTCTTGCAGCTTTTCAGTGTTGGTGCATGATTGTTTTAAGATCAAACGGAGTGTCTAGTGATACCCATATGCGATCAGTTTCTAGCAATCTAGAGATGGAAGTTGATCAGCTGGCTGAAGTTCTCCAAGAAGAGTATTTGGCTGATTTACCAGATGATATTTGGACTGAGTTGGATGATGCATGCAAGAGTGCAATTTTAATACGTTTGTGTAATGATAAGAGTTTTAGCAAGGAAGCGATGGCCAAGTTTATCCATAGAGCTTGGCAGACTAGGGGCGAGCTTTCATTAACTAAGGTGGCTAGTAATCTGTTGAAGGTGACATTTTCTCATCTGGATGATCTTAATAAAATGTTGCATGGGGGACCTTGGATGTTTCAAGGGTGGATGATGATTATTGAGCCATGCATGGGTGATATAGTCCCTGGTGACTTAAAGGATGCTAAGTTCTAGCTGTGGGCCCAGTTACACAATCTTCCGATTGGGATGATGGAAAAGAGATATTTGGAGATGTTGATTGATTTTGCAAAGGTTGTGGATGTTAATGCTAACCCTAGTCTCACTTCGTATGGAGTGTCCAGGAGGAGGTTTGTTCGTGTGAAGCTGGAGTTTGGTGTTAAGGATCCGTTATTGTCTCGTTTTTATATTAGACGACGCATTCGTTGTCCGCTTGAGGTTGAAATTAAATATGAAAGGCTGCCCAAGATGTGCAATAAATGTGGCTTAGTTACGCATTTACCATCTGATTGTGTTGCGACAGAGGTAGAGTTGATGAAATCTAGGTTTAATTTCAGTTTGGAGGGTAGTGGTTCTGTCCCAGTCATGTCTGTTCATCCAGGTGTTGCGGTTAATGTTTCTGATGGTTTGGGTGGTCGATCGGGGAATGTTCACCAATCGAAACAGTTACAGATGGTAAGTAGTTTTCAGATGGCGGTTTCAGCTGATGTTGAACTCAATGCTATGACGACACGTGGCTTCCTTGGCTACATGCCATTTTTGGAAAATCGCTCTATGTCACCATCCTATTTTCCTTCGGGTAATGAGCATGTAATTGGACAGGTGGATTGCATGCATGATGTGCCCCTTACATCATCTTTGGTGAATGTTGGTGAGCCGAGTCAAGTTAATCAAGCCTTATCTGGGCTCGGGAGGGACCTTGCTTTGGGCCCTCACTTAAGTGGGCCGGTGTCGCATACGGGTGTTGTTCAATTTGATGAAGGTCAAGCTCGGTTTTGGGCTTCAAATCTGTCATAGAAGAAACGAAAGTTTTCATGGGCTTCTCAATCTAGTGATTTTCATTGTATGCCTACTGGGCGTGGAAGGGGTAAGAGTATTCTCAGGCCTCCAACTGTTGACGATGGTGCTGCTCCTGCGGCGGTGTTGTCATCAGATTGGGATCTGCATCTGGCGTTACGTACGCACGAAGCTGAAGTTTTGGATGCAGATAGTCATCAAATTCAGATTCATCAGTTTCATATGTCACAGAACTACTGGTTACCTGTGCCTGGGATTCAGATTGACGAAGCTAGGGCTTTGCGAAATGTTAATGTGTTGGTTGATGGGGCTTCTAACGAATCCAGTTTCTCTTCTTCACCGCCAATTGTTGCTGTTGGAATGGGAAAGCCTGCTCATTTTTGTTTAGGCCAAGCTAGTCGCCCAACTGAGGAGATGGGGTTGATGGTGATTGTTGTGATCGTGTATCGGCGGAGGCTGAGGATCAGCCCCGCCGTCAGCAATGAATCTACTTAGTTGGAACTGTCGTGGGATGGGGAACCCACGATCAGTTCGCAGTCTTGTAGACGTAGTGGCGTCTTGCAATCCCCAGGTGGTTAGATTACTAGAAACTCGTGTCAATCACCTTAAAGTGGAAGGAATTCGGTGTAAATTAGGATTTGGTAGCTGTTTCTGTGTTAAGAGTAGAGGTAAATCTGGAGGGATGATCTTATTATGGAGACAAGGTATTGATCTTTCTATAACGCACTTTCCGATTTTCATGTTAATTGTTTAGTTCAGTTGGAGGAGAGTGTGAAGTTTCAGCTTACTTTGTTTTACGGTCATCCTTTGACACATAAAAGAGACATTAGTTGGAATCTGCTTTATAGGATCAGTTGTATGTCGTCACTTCCCTGGGTCGTTATGGGGGACCTTAATGAGGTTCTACAACATTCTGAAGTATCTAGAATAGTGGGGCGTCGTCGTAGCCAGATCTTGTTGTCTAGAAAAGCTGTTCAAAAGTGTAAATTGTTTGATGCTGGTTTCTCAGGTAATAGAGAAAAGGTCGGCATGAATTCAAAGCTCGATTGGACAGGTTTCTGATTAACGATGGTTTCAGAAGATTGTTTTCAAATTGTAAGGTGAGTCATATATTTCCTTACACTTCTGACCATTGTCCTATTTTAATGTCTGTCACCCAAAGATGTGTTAAAATGCCTAAGCAATTTAAATTTGAAGCTGTTTGGATTTGTCGGTCAGATTTTTCTAAGCTGGTTAATACTTCGTGGGTTAATGCGGAAAATAATGGTTTAGGTTGTCTGTCGGATAAACTTAAGGCTGTGGGTCTGATTTACAACAATGGAATAGCAGAGAATTTGGACATGTTAAACAACATGTTGATCTTCTGAAATTTAAAATTAATTGCTGTCGTTCTCAGCCGCGTACTGCTGCCATTGATTTGCAGGAGAAAAAACTGACTGAGGAGTTGGATGAATGGCTGCATAGAGAGGAGTTACTGTGGAAACAGAGATCTAGAGTGTGCTGGCTTATGGATGGGGATAGAAACACTAAATTTTCATGCTAAAGCCTCTGCAAGACGTAAGATGAATACTATTTCTAAATTGCGTTGCATGGTGAGTTTGTTTATGAGCAAGGAGATTTTGAAAAAATTGCTTCTGAGTATTTTCAGAGTATTTTTTCATCTAAGTTGTGTTTTAATGTGGTGGATTGGAGTACTGCAATGCTTGAGGTGCCACAGCTATTATCTGACAATCATAATGCTCTTTTAAATGCAGTTTTCACTGAGAGGAGGTCAAGGCTGCTCTTTTCGAAATGAATCCATGGAAAGCCCCAGGTATCGATGGCTTTTCGCCTATGTTTTTTCAAAAATTTTGGGGATTAGTTAGAGGTGATTTGGTTAAAGAGGCTTTAAATTTTTTGAATTTTGGAATTTGGGATGATCGCAACAATGAAACTATTATTGTCTTGATCCCTAAAAAGATGCTGCATACTGTATGCAGGACCTTCGGCCGATAAGTTTATGTGGTGTTCTTGCAAAAGTTGTATCCAAAGTGATGGCAAACCGATTACAAGGTATCCTCTCTGATATAATTTCTGCTGAACAGTCAGCTTTTGTGAAGGCTCGTCTAATCACAGATAATTTTATTATCGCTCATGAGCTGTCGCATTTTATTAGAACCAAGTCTAATACTAAATCTCACTATGCATCACTGAAACTTGATATGTCAAAGGCGTATGATAGAATGGAATGATCGTTTTTGATGCATGTTATGTTAAAGATGGGATTTAGTGAGTCATGGGTGAATAGAGTTATGGTGTTTATTCAGTCTGTATCTTATCGAATTCGAATTAATGGTAAGCTGTCTGATGTGGTGATCCCCAGTAGAGGGTTAAGACAAGGCGACCCACTCTCTCCGTATCTATTTATTATTTGTGCTGAATGGCTTAGTTATCAATTAAAGTATCTGTGCCAGAATAACCTTATTAGAGGTATTAGGGTATGTAGAGGGGCACCTGTGTTTACTCATTTGTTCTTTGCTGATGGCAGCTTGCTCTTTTTCGAGGTGGAGAATGATACAGCTGGTCATATTCAGAATGCCCTGCTAAGATATCAAACTATCTCGGGTCATTTGAAAAATCTGATATAATGTTCAGTAAAAATTGCCCAACTGAGCTGGTTAACAGTACAAAGGAAAAGCTGAATGTTCGTGAATGTGATTTGTTATTGAAATATTTGGGTTTTCCTTTATATTTACAGCGTTGTAGATCAGCCAGTTTTGTGAGTTTGGGTGACAAAATTTGGAATAAAGTGAATAGTTGGACGAGCACTAAATTGTCTGTAGAAGGGAGGGAGGTTCTGATTAAGTCTGTGTTGTTATCTACCCCTCAATACATCATGTCATGCTTTCTATTCCCTCGAAAGATTATTGATTGCATGATGTCGAATATTATCAATTTTTGGTGGAGTGGCGGTAAAAAGTCTAGACCTGCTCATTGGGTTAGCAGAATGTGTTGTTTAGTGATAAAAAGGAGGGGGGTCTAAATTTGCGGAACTTGGAATGGACAAATGTTGCGTTTTTGATTAAACAAATCTCCCGGTTTATTTCTAATCCAATGTCTGATGTTTGTAGGCTTCTGAAAGCGAAATATTTTAAAGATGGTCTGATTATGGGTGCTGCTCTTGGGTATCGGCCTTCACCGGTGTGGCTTGGTTTTCATAAAGTTCTTCAGCTGTCAAAAGAGGTGTTCTGGTTTGATGATGACAGTGGCAGATTTCTGTGGAAAGACTCTTCTGATGGTATTGCAACGGTACGTTTTGCTTATAAGTTTATGAAAGCAAGAGAGATGGCTGTCAATAAATGTGCACCTTCTGTTTCTTGTTCGCGTAACCTGAAGTTGTTCTGGCATGCTTTTTGGCGAATCAACTTGCCAGCAAAAATAAAAATTTTTGTTTGGAGACTATCATAAAGGGTTGCCATTTGGTAGTGTACTCTTTAGACGGAAAATTATTGACAATCTGAGTGTAGGGTTTGTGGCTTTAAAGAAAAAGTTTTCAGCATCTTTTCTTTGAATGTTGGTGGACTAGATGTGTATGGGCTATGTTGAAATTAGACGAGGATTTGTTGAAGCAATCTTTTTATTGTCCTGCTGATTGGTTGTATGCTTGGTATCAGCAATTGTCTTCTGATTCATTTGCGGAAATCTTAGTGTCTTTGTGGCTGATATGGTTTCATAGGAATCAGGTATGGCATAAAAACTACTATTTTCCATAAGATTCGAAGTATGGTGAAGACTTTTGAAAAGATAATGTTGCGTCCTTGTTGGCTGGTTGCCATCAAGCTGTGTCAACATTTTGGATCCCCCCGCGGATAGGGAAGTTTAAGGTTAATGTTGATGCTTCCTTCTCTAAAGAAAATAGTATGGCAGGAGCAGCTTCTGTGATAAGGAATTCAAATGGGTTGGTTTTGTGTGTTCAAATGCAGACCTTATCTTTGTTTCTAATGTTGTCTTGGCTGAATGTCATGCTTTGTTGTTGGGTCTTAGAGCTGCGGCTGCTCTTTGTCTTAAGGATGTTACGTTTGAAACCGACTGCGTTTGTATTGTGGATTTTCTTAATTATAGCCCGGTCAAAACGAATTGCAATGTTGATTGGTATCAATCGTGTGTGGAATCGTTGCATCAAAACAGGGAATGGAATGTGCTTGCTGTGAGATGAGAGGCGAATGCTCTTGCTGACTGGTTAGCGAAGAAATCTTTGCAAGAAAATATCATATGGAGCAACCTGGATTGTTGTCCTAGATTTTTAGGATTATGTCCCCAGGTCTTTTTGTCCTCTTGATATCTGTCTATTCCTATCAAAAAAAGATTTAAAATAATAATATCAATATGCTGCATGTTGAAACAGCCACTCCATGTTGCTACATCAATTTATATGATTTTAAATCAACATCTTTTGGCATCTGACGATTTGTTTCAGTAAATTTTTTTTAATACTTACTTGTGATTGTTCTGAAGTTTGATGCAAGTCACATAATTTTAAAGAGTGTACATCGACACGTATGTATGTTAATAATTTTTTGCTCTTATCTTGTATGGTTCAAAAACAGTATAGGTTGTCACACATTCTTTTGAGTTGAAAAAACTCTTCCTTCTCTCTAGCCTGGTAGGTTAAGGGAGTTTTTAACGGTTTCAAATTAGACTTTATTTTGTTCTGTTCTTTAGTTTGCTCAGGATTTCTCTAGCCTGGGAGGGTCTGGACGGGCGACACTTGTTGGTATCAACATTCGACTCTTCTGATGGAAAAGTAGAGGGTTGCGATAAGCGCCTCAAATTTTCAACCTTTAATTTTCTTGATTTGGATGCATATCGCCTTCTAGGGAGTGGTGGACAACAAGCTCTTTCTACGCATCATCCTCAGTGAAGTAGCTTCGTGTAAGGAGCAGGCAGCAATTGAGCGTAGCATTCTGCTGAATTTTCTTGGTCTAAGTTGTAATATATGTAAAATTAAATAATGGAAGTCTAATTAAATAAATAACAAATTAAGATGGAATTTAGAAGAGACAAGGAAGGAAGAGACATCACCACACCTCCCTCATTTATTTCTAAACCCTAAGTGCTTATTATTCTCAAATCGATTCAACGCATCTCCATCGTTTGACATACAACTTCAAAATCAGGTTTGACACATCCAGACAACTCCTACCACCACTCAAGCCAAGACAAGTTTCAAAAGGAAATATGTAAGTTTTGAGAGTTTACATGGTTTTATCAATAAACGTTATTGAGGATGACATTAAGCGCTTTTGTTATCATTTCAGAGGGAAAATCTAAGGAAGGTGATCAGATTGGTAATGGAGGAGTCTTAGATCAAAGGGGTAAGACAAGTGCTAAGAGTATTGTGAAGTTTAGTACAAAAGTTGATTCTAACGACCAATCTTTAGGTGAACGTGAATCTGATTTGGAGGCGGGTCCGAATTAGGGTTTCAAGAAGTGTACGATGTTCTACTCGAAATAAGCTATTCAACGATCCTAGGAATGACTCTTGAATCTTAACGAATGAATTTATATCTGATTTGAAGTTGAAGTAAGCTGCAGAAAACTGTTTGCGGGAAGTGCTGTCCATTGTCTTTAGAATGCTGATATCTGTTATTTTGAGTGTTTGAAATGACTGATTTTTTATTCTAAACTGTTCTACTTGAAAAGAGCTTTCGAACAAACTAAATTTCTCATTTTTATCAGATCTGATGATTTTTAAAATTAATTTAGAAGTTGCGGTTCAGAACTGGTTACTAAATAAGACAGCGTTATCGAGGAATTTCCAAACACTGATAACTTCTATTTCCTAGGCCTGAATTGTGATTTCAAAATTTTATAATACTCTACTCTGAAAAATATTTGTGACAGTATAATTTTTGTGTGATAATATTATGAAAATAAATTTATAAATAGTCTTAAAAGATTAGTATATGATGGTTGTTGGTGATTATCAAATTCTATTGTGATTTTTACCGTGTAGTAAAATGAAGTATGTTATGAATGTAGGGTGATATTAAGTGCCTATCATTGCTTGGGTGTGTTATTGGAGGTAAGTAATATGGACCCATTATGGTTAGTTTCCGATCTTCTTTCAGAATTGTGACATGTTTTGTTGTCAGCATGTTAATCTTATATTTTGTTATGCCCAAGCTCTCATATTTTGTTTCGTGTTCTCTTCATTTTGTCATAAATGTCGTCTGAGTGTTCCTTTCGAAAATCCGTGATCCAGTTGTGTGACGTGACGTGTGATTTGGTGTGATGCCCTCCATGGGGCGAAGCATGATGATTGGTGTGATGTCCTCCATGGGGCGAAGCATGACTTAAAGTTGGTGTGATGCCCTCCATGGGGCGAAGCATGAAGTAATTGGTGTGATGTCTCCATGGGGCGAAGCATGAGACGTAGTTGGTGTGATGCTCCATGGGGCGAAGCATGATGTATGTGTGTGTGAATTGGTGTGAATTGTATGTGTGATTGTGCAACTGAATCGTTTCTGTTTAGGATTGTCGATTAAGTTCGGTGCTAGATGTTCCTTTGACTTGTGTTGTGCGATATCCATTTGTGTCAATTCTCTGATTGGTTTCGGTATGTGTTACTTACACGAGCTGTGGACTCATGTTTTCCATGTCGATATTTTCAGATTCTTGAAGGCTAAGAATGTTGGGGATTGAGTGAGAGTTACGCTAAGAAAAAGACATGCAAAAATAATATCTTTGAAAAACTAAACATCTAAACCTTTATGAATAACGTGATATACTTTTTGTTGGATGATTAAATTTGAAAGAACTTAGTTTTATTATATTTTTGTGATTTTGTTAATTTACTAGATTTTTTTTAGGCCTTGTATGTATTACTCATATTTGGAGCGCATACGGCCGATTTGACACCGTTTAACAGTCTAGGAAGTATCAGGGTGTTACATTTTATGGTATCAGAGCAATAAGTTCCGTTCTAAATGTTTTATACTTTTAAAGATATCACATTTTTGAAAGAAAAACTTGACCAACAATATGCGCGAGAGTGGGGTAGAACTAACTTTTAGAGGAAAATAATTATTGTATGTACTGTGATTTTAAATTGTGTTATCTTATTTTTTTGTGTTTATTAGATTTGCATGCGATATTACGTTCGAAGGCAAAAGAGGATGGATAACAACAATGTTAACGAAAATCAAGTTCTTCGAGCACTTCTTGCTGTTGTGCAAAATGCCCAAGCAAATGTTGTTCCTTGCAATAGAATAAGCGAGTTTATGAGATTGCAGCCGAGGACCTTCGAA
The DNA here is from genome assembly GCA_006409495.1 of Sedum album. Lineage (NCBI taxonomy): Eukaryota > Viridiplantae > Streptophyta > Magnoliopsida > Saxifragales > Crassulaceae > Sedum > Sedum album. Next base: position 60,642 of record QZGG01000649.1, on the reverse strand, counting down.
GGAGCCATCGATCCCTTGGAGACAGATAGCTGGATGAAACATTTGGAAAAAAAAATTGATACCCTAAGTTGCATAGATCAGGAGAAAGTCAAATATTCTGTGTTTAAAATGGAGGGGGCAGCAGATGAGTGGTGGAATTTGGAGAAAGTTATTTTGTCTCGTGGACTTATTGGAGGAGATACAGTGATCAGCTGGGAAATGTTCAAGGAGGCGTTTTATCATCAATATTTTTCTGACAGCATACGATTTCGAAAAGAGGATGAGTTTTTACATCTCCAGCAAAATCAGATGACTGTGGCCGAGTACCAATCTACATTTGAGAAATTGGCAAAGTTTGCACCCGCTTTGGTATCTACTGATAAAGAGAGAACAAAAAGATTTATGGCCGGATTACGAGTCGACATCAAAAAAGATGTCATGCTGCTTCAACCCAAAGCCTACGGTGATGCTTTGGAGAGAGCTCGTATTGCAGAACAATGCTATGATGAGATGCGTGCTGCACGGGAAGAGACTCAAAGGAAGAAACTGAACGTGAAATATTCACATCGAGCAACTTCAGTTAGTCAGCACAAACGAATGGAGGCAGGAGGCTCTAGAAGTGCTCTATTTGTCAAAAAATCACCTTACTAAAGATTGTTATAGAAGGACTGGTGCATGCTACAAATGTGGAAAATGTGATCATAGGATCGCAAATTGTCCACTCATGGCTGGTAATGGACAGCCAGATCAGCACACTAATAATGCTCGGGATGTTGTAGTACCAGATGGACAATAGCGACAAAGAACTCCTGGGAGGGTGTATGCTCTTTGTGAGGATGATGCTAATGCATCAAATGATGTGGTTACAGGTACACCACAATTTTCTTTAGTTACACCGTTTGTGTTATTCAATAATGATGTCATCAATTCTTTTATATGCCTTGATGACGGTGATGTTGATGCAACGAATAACGTGATTACAGGTACAATACTTGTTTCTTCAGTCATATCATATGCATTATTTGATCCTGGTGCTACCCATTCTTTCATCTCTAATTCGTTTGCAAAAGAACATTGTTTATCGTGTGAGCTTTTGGACGTGGGTTTGAGTATTGGTACTCCTCTCGGGCGCAGTGTCATGGTTGACCTCGTTTGTAAGTCTTGTCCCATAATTATTGAGGGTAAAGAACTTCTAGCTGACCTTATTTTATTGAAAATGCGAGACTTCGATGTTATTTTGGGAAAGGATTGGTTGGCTTCTCATTTTGCCACAATTGATTGTCGAGAAAAGAAAGTATGTTTTTCGAGACTCAGAGAGCCATCATTCTGCCTTGTTGGTCAAAAATAAAAAAAGCACGCTAAATTGATCTCTTTTTTGAAGTTGCAAAAATTGATGAAAGACGGATGTGAGGGATTTCTTGCCTCGGTGCAAGATATACAAGTTGATCAACCACGTCTCGAAGACATTCCAGTAGTGCGCAATTTTATTGACCTCTTTCCTGATGACTTGAATGACCTACCACCTGAGCGAGAAATCGACTTTGTGATTGATACACTACCTGATGCAAAACCTATTTCTAAGGCTCCCTACCGCATGGCTCCTGTGGAGTTACGTGAACTTCAATTACAACTGCAGGATCTGCTCAATAAAGGATTTATTAGGCCTAGTATCTCACCTTGGGGAGCTCCCGTTCTATTTGTTAAGAAAAAAGATGGAACAATGAGGTTATGTATCGACTACCGAGAGCTTAATAAGATTACAGTTCGAAATAGGTATCCACTTCCTCGAATTGATGACTTATTTGACCAACTTAAGGGGGCTTTTGTGTTTTCTAAGATAGATCTTCGTTCGGGCTATCATCAATTGAGAATTAAAGCAGAAGATGTTCCCAAATCGGCTTTTCGAACGAGATATGGTCATTATGAATTTTTAGTTATGCCATTCGGGTTGACTAATGCTCCAGCGGCTTTCATGGACTTGATGAATAGGGTGTTCAGACATTTTCTTGATAAATTTGTGGTGGTTTTTATTGATGATATTCTCATATACTCAAGAAGCCGAGAAGAACACTATGAGCATTTGAATTTGGCTTTGCAAGTATTGAGGGATAATAAGTTATATGCAAAATTTAAGAAATGTGAATTTTGGTTGGAGCAGGTAACCTTCTTAGGTCATATAGTGAGTAAAGATGGATTAAAAGTAGACCCTCAGAAGATTCAGACAATTGAACACTGGCAGCGACCGACTACAGTGACCGAAGTTCGTAGCTTTCTCGGGTTGGCAGGATATTATCGAAAATTTGTCGAGGGATTTTCGAGTATTGCTCTCCCATTAACTCGACTCACACACAAGGGTATCAAATTTGTATGGAATTCTGATTGTGAGCAGAGCTTTTGCAAATTAAAGGAGCGGCTAAGTAGTGCACCCGTTTTGACCTTACCTAAGAGTGGTGGAAATTTTGTCATCTTTAGTGATGCCTCGAAGAATGGACTTGGATGTGTATTGGAACAAGAGGGTAAAGTAGTTGCATATGCTTCAAGACAGTTGAAGTCTTACGAGCAAAATTATCCTACTCATGATTTGGAGCTAGCTGCAGTGGTTTTTGCATTGAAAATTTGGAGACATTATTTATATGGCGAACGATGTGAGATTTTCACGGATCATCAGAGTTTGAAATATATTTTTACTCAGAAGGATCTTAATATGAGACAACGGAGGTGGCTAGAACTATTGAATGATTATGATATTTTTCGATTAAGTACCATCCGGGCAAGGCAAATAAGGTAGCAGATGCTCTGAGTCGGAAAAGTTATGGTAATCTAGCGAGCCTATTAACAAGTCAAATGGGGATTTTGGATGATTTTCGGAGGATGGATATTTGTGTGTCGATTCATAATGTGCAGTCACAGTGTGCAAATATCAGTATTGAACCCTTATTGATTTCAAAGATTAAATCTAGTCAATCTAACGATCTGTGGCTTCAGAATATTAAAAATACCATCTTATGTGGCAATCATAGCGCATTTCATATCCATTCAGATGGATCATGCGCTTAGGTAATCGCATATGTGTGCCAGATGATCCAGAGTTAAAGAGAGAAATTCTCAAAGAGGCTCATAGTAGTTGTTACTCGATGCACCCCGGAAGTACGAAGGATGTATCAAGACTTGCGTCGAAATTTCTGGTGGAAGAAAATGAAGAAGGATGTTGCCAAGTATGTAGAGGAATGTGTTGTGTGTCAAATGGTAAAAATTGAACATCAAAAGCCAGCTGGGAAGTTACTGAGTTTAGAACCTCCCGAGTGGAAATGGGAGCGTATCACTATGGATTTCGTCACAGCATTACCTAAGACCCGCAAGGGTAATAATGCTATTTGGGTGATAGTTGATCGACTGACCAAGTCAGCACACTTTTTACCTTTTCGAGTTGGCACTAGCTTGGATAATCTAGCAGAGTTATATGTCACCGAGATTGTGAGACTTCACGGAGTTCCTGTGTCCATCGTTTCTGATAGAGACTCAAAATTTACCTCAAACTTTTGGAAAAGTCTGCATAAAGCTTTGGGAACTCGACTATCGTTTAGTACTGCTTTTCACCCTCAAACTGATGGCCAATCTGAAAGAACTATTCAGATTTTGGAGGATATGCTTAGGGCATGTGTCCTTGATCTTGGAGGTTCATGGGACTCACGCCTACCATTACTAGAATTTGCATACAACAACAGTTATCAAGCAAGCATTCAAATGGCTCCTTATTAAGCTCTATATGGAAGGAAGTGTAGATCACCAATTTGTTGGGATGATGTGGGAGAGAGGCAATTACTTGGTCCGGAAATTGTGAGGGATACCGTTGAAAAAATAAAATTGATACGAGAGAGACTACGAGTAGCTCAAAGCAGACAAAAGAGCTATGCAGATATTCGTAGAAGGGATCTTGAGTTTCAGGTGGGAGATCATGTTTTTCTCAAAGTTAGCCCGACTAAAGGAATTACGAGATTTGGTATTCGAGGGAAATTAAGTCCTCGTTACATTGGACCTTTTGAAATTTTAGAAAGAGTTGGTCCCTTGGCTTATAAACTTGCCCTTCCTCCTATTTTAGCTGGAGTTCATGATGTGTTTCATGTGTCGATGTTGAGAAAATGTATTACTGGAAGTGATCAGGTGGTGGAATTGGAACCCCTAAAATTAAATAAGAAAGAGTTATCGTATGTTGAGCACCCGATAAGGATTGTGGATCGCAAGAATCAAGAATTACGGCGTCGGGTTATAACATATGTCAAGGTACAGTGGAGTAACCACTCAGAGAGGGAAGCTACGTGGGAGTTGGAGAAGGAAGTTAAGAAGAACTATCCCTACCTGTTCGAAGATGAAGGTATGTCGAGTTTAGGGGACTAAACTCTTTCTTTCAGGGGAGGTGAACGTAACATATGTAAAATTAAATAATGGAAGTCTGATTAAATAAATAACAAATTAAGATGGAAATTAGAAGAGACTTGGAAGGAAGAGACATCACCACACCTCCCTCATTTATTTCTAAACCCTAAATGCTTATCATTCTCAAATCCATTCAACGCATCTATATCGTCTGACATACAACTTCAAATCAGGTTTGACACATCCAGACAACTCCTACCACCACTCGAGCCAAGACAAGATTCAAAAGGAAATAGGTAAGTTTGAGAGTTTACATGGTTTTATCAATAAACGTTATTAAGGGTAACATTAAGCGCTTTTGTTATCATTTCAGAGGAAAAATCTAAGGAAGGAGATCAGATTGGTAATGGAGGAGTCTTAGATCAAAGGGGTAAGACAAGTGTTAAGAGTATTGTGAAGTTTAGTACTAAAGTTGATTCTAACGACCAATCTTTAGGTGAACGCGAATCTGATTTGGAGGGTCCGAATTAGGGTTTCAAGAAGTGTACGATGTTCTACTCGAAATAAGCTTTTCAACGATCCTAGGTATGACTCTTGAATCTTAACGAATGAATTTATATCTGATTTGGAAGTTGAAGTAAGCTGCAGAAAACTGTTTGCGGGCAGTGCTGTCCATTGTCTTTAGAATGCTGATATCTGTTGTTTTGAGTGTCTGAAATGACTGATTTTTGATTCTAAACTGTTCTACTTGAAAAGAGCTTTCTAACAAACTAAATTTCTGATTTTTATCAGATCTGATGATTTTTAAAATTAATTTAGAAGTTGCGGTTCAGAACTGGTTACGAATAAGACAGCTTTATCGATGAATTTTCAAACACTGATAACTTCTATTTCCTAGGCCCGAATTGAGATTTCAAAAATTTAAAATACTCTACTCTGAAAAATATTTGTGACACTGTATATTTTTGTGTGATAATATTATGAAAATAATTTTATAAATAGTCTTAAAAGATAGTATAGGATGGTTGTTGTAATTATTAAATTCTATTGTGATTTTTACCGTGTAGTAAAATGAAGTATGTTATGAATGTAGGGTGATATTAAGTGGCTATCATTGCTTGGGTGTGTTATTGGAGGTAAGTAATATGGACCCATTCTGGTTAGTTTCCGATCTTCTTTCAGAATTGTGACATGTTTTGTTATCAGCATGTTAATCTTATATTTTGTTATGCTCAAACTCTCATATTTTGTTTCGTGTTCTCTTCATTTTGTCATAAATGTCGTCTGTGTGTTCCTTTCGAAAATCCGTGATCCAGTTGTGTGATGTGATGTGTGGTGGTGTGATTTGGTGTGATGCCCTCCATGGGGCGAAGCATGATGATTGGTGTGATGTCCTCCATGGGGCGAAATGAAGTTGGTGTGATGCCCTCCATGGGGCGAAGCATGAGGAGTAGTTGGTGTGATGTCCTCCATGGGGCGAAGCATGAGGCGTAGTTGGTGTGATGCCCTCCATGGGGCGAAGCATGATGTATGTGTGTGTGAATTGGTGTGACGTCCTGGGACTTGTGGTTGTGCAACTGGATCGTTTCTGTTCTGGATTGTCGATTATGTTCGGTGCTAGATGTTCCTTTGACTTGTGTTGTGCGATATCCATTTGTGTCAATTCTCTGATTGGTTTGGGTCTGTGTTACTTACACGAGCTGTGGACTCATGTTTTCCATGTTGATATTTTCAGATTCTTGAAGGCTAAGCATGTTGTGTTGGGGATTGAGTGAGAGTTACGCTAAGAAAAAGACATGCAAAAATAATATCTTTGAAAAACTAAACGTCTAAACCTTTATGAATAACGTGATATATTTTTCGTTGGATGATTAAATTTTAAAGAACTTAGTTTTATTATGTTTTTGCGATTTTGTTAATTTACTAGATTTTTTTAGGCCTTGTATGTATGACTCATATTTGGAGTGCATACGGCCGATGTGACACCGTTTAACAGTCTAGGAAGTATCAGGGTGTCACATAAGTGGTCATGAAGCTGACTCCTTACACTTGTATCATTCTGGTTCAGATATAGTTGAAGCTTATCGTTTAGCTTAATTGGAGGTTGGATCGCGTACCATCCTGTGCTATTCAAGGTTATCTGTTTTAGAGAGAAGACGGAGGAAAATTATTCAAGGTTCTCTCTTAATTTTCTCTCTCTAAAGTTCTTCACATTTTTCTTATTTTGGTGGGTGGGGATGATGACCACCTCCTTCCGGAGGGGTGGATCGTCTTCCTCAGCCCTTTGTAATTAGTAGTTTGTTATGTATTTTTCGATTTTCTACTTTTATTCTCTATGTTTTCAATAAGATCTATGGATGATGTTGTAAATCTCTTACTCCTATTTCTTGCACTTGTATGTTCTCCTTGGCTATTGTTGTCATCATACGGCTGGCTCACACTGATTAGCTAGATCACCAAACGGTAATTGCTGAATGAGGGTCACGGTTCATACATGCATTGAATTGGGATGAATTTTTTGAGATGTGTGGAGCACATGCATAAGCTCAAGGGTACACGTGTCATACATGCATGGAGTTGGATGGTGGTTCGGACCATGTGGCAAGCATGCATGGATTTGGAGAGATGGTTCGGAGCATGTGGCTAACATGCATGGGTTTGGATGGTGGCTCGAACCATGTGGCAAGCATGCATGGGTTTGGAAAGGTGGCTCGGAACATGTGGCTAACATGCATGGGTTTGGAATTTGGATTGAGAGATGGACCAACCATTGCATAGTATGTTTTGTTTTCTAAATAAGGATTTGCCTTCTGTCATAAGGATTTGCCTTCTGTCATCGGGTCAATGATTTCGATTTTAATCTTCATGTTATTGTCATGGTCGATCGTTGTTACCTTAGGATCCAAAATTGAGAAGCGGCTAGAGAATGAGGATGTATTTGGTGCTGATTTAGAGAAAGGTCAACTGGGCTACTTTATCATGTATTGTTAGTCCGAGATAATTCGATTTATTCCCACTTGTAAATCCTTGTCTCATGTACCAATTTCCTGACATTAACTGCCTCTTATTGGTTTTCACGAGATATTTATTAGCTTACATGCAATCTATCCTGTTTATGGATAAGTATACAAAAGGTAATAAGGTGGTCAAAAAAGTCAAGCGGAGGAGATAACTGTTGATCTTGACGCGTCACTATTTTTGGAAGTTTATACAATTTCGTGGACACTTTCAAGAAAGTAAATCCGAATTTGACTTCAATTAGTTTAGTGATTCCGTAAGTGTTTATCGAAGTGGCGGATGTTAGTTTTTCAACTATCAACCCAATTGAACCGTGACAGTTTAATTGGATTTTGGATTTGATTCGACTCGAATGATGTTCCTTTTTAAGCTGGTTCTATTTGGATCAAGCTTACAAAGTTGAACCAGTATGGATCAACTTCCGAGGTTATATTTTTAAAGCTCAATGGTTTCATCAGTTATTATCACAAAAATCTTGGAAGTTCGGTATATCAGACTGGTCGTCAGTTATGTGCTCACTTGTTCAAAGTTCTGTCAATTTTTTACACATTCTTGTACGTACCAAGGCAAATGATTCGGTCTAGTCCTATAGTTTATATTCCTTATGTTTCGACTATTCCGAGTCAGGCTAAATTTCTTTTTAGCTTTTTAAGTCTTCGGGTTGTACTTTTAGGCTTTGCCCTTCTATAAAAAAACAGTATAGGTTGGTTTATGAACCATAACATACTTTCAGTAAAAATATTCTTCATTATGTTACATTTTCTTTAACTAATTTGCAATGCAGATAATTCAGCAAACTTGTTTCTATAAATGCTCTAATACGAATGTCTGAATGTAAGTCATATTCCATTTGTTCAACTATATGATTTTGTTGCATATACTAGATGGTTCATAAAAAAATGAGTAGGTTAATGAACCACGTAGATGGGCTCATTTGGGATCCAGCTTAAAATTTTCGAACTTGAGACCCCAAATTTTACCTTCTATTTTTTTCAATCTAAAGGCTATTAAATTGTCACATGTCTCTTTGCAAGTGCATATGTACATATGCATTTATTACCTCCACGTGTCAGCATCTCGTGTCACTTACTTTTGCATATGTGCATTTATGAGCGTTGGATGCAGTCCCCTGGGTCTCAAGGTGCACTTATGAACCATATCATACTATTATTGAACCATATTATGTATTCTTCGTCGGAATTATGACACAAGAAGATTTGAAGGCATATTTAAGAGAGTTAATTACGAAAAACCACCCTCATAATAAGGAGTTTTTCACGGCAACACTTTATAATGTGATATTACAATAAACCACCTCTTTCTCTACTCCGTTAACATTTAACCACCTCTCTGTTAACAAAGATGGTGAAGTGATAACGGAAATGATTACAGAGGTGGTGAAGTGAAAAATTATTTATTATACGGGTGGTGTATTATAATAAAAAGGGACAGTTGCATTAAACCACCATTATAATGTCCCAGTTTGCAGAAAACCACCATTATAACGAACAATTACGAAACGGGTATATTATAATTCTGCCGTTAACCAAAAACCACCATTGACCTAACTCCGTTAGAAACTGTACAACACGCGCCACACGACGCGTGGGTATTCAACTTCAATTTAGACAATTGCAGAAAACCACCATTATAATATATTGTTTTGCAGAAAACCACCATTTTAACAACTAAGTACGATATTATTACTCTTCCTACAAAACATGAGTTATAGTTTAAAAGTAGTGATGTAATAAATCATATTTCATAGAAATAAAAGGAGGAAAATTATTATATTTGAATCGGACAGTCGGTAACCATTCCACATTGATAATTATAAATTGTCAAACATGAGTTTTCTTTTGCATTTTCTAGCATTATTTTCTTCATTGACATCCATCAAGATTTTATTGAAGCATCATATAGCTAGTAGACATATATAAACGAGTTAAATTGTCGTACGAGCCTCTGTTTTAGCATGAACAGTGCAGTTGGTAGTACTTTGATAATCAATTATTAAAATGGTGGTTTTTCGTAAAACGGATATTATAATAGTGGTTTTTGGTAATTAACAAAAATAAAAAATATATTATTAAATTAATAAGCCCACACGCTTTTAACGGTTCAAGTAACGGAACAGTAGGTCTGGTGGTTTTTGGTTAACGGCAGAATTATAATATACCCGTTTCGTAATTTTTCGTTATAATGGTGGTTTTCTGCAAACTGGGACATTATAATGATGGTTTACTGCAATTGTCCCTAATAAAAATAATACTGTTATATTCAATTTTTAAAATATTTAACGGAATATTTGACAGAATAGTGTCGAGGTGGTTAAATGATAACGAAATGATAAAAAGAGGCGGTTTACTGTACTATCACATTATAAGGGTGGTTTCGTGAAAAACCCCTACTATGAGGATGGTTTTTCATAATTATCCCTATTTATGAAGCATAATGCATCAAATAAAGGTTTATAGAATTTTTCTATGATCTAGTTGCCTCCGATTAATTTGTATGATCTCAAATGTTGAATCAGATTTCATGATTTTGATTACTCTGAATATCAACCACTTATTTGCCAACTTTTACTTCTGCTCTTGCCAACTGAGCTTATTTTCGATTAATGTGATACAAAGTTTAAAAGACTAGGATCACAAACAACGAGCTGCCATTTACGGACATTTAAAAAGGATAAATTTTAGGATAGTTTTGAATAAAACCTTATCTTTTTCGAACGGTTATTGTTAGGATTTAGAAAAAACCATATAATATATTTTTCTTGAATTTGATTTTATGTTGTATAGGATCCAAATCCAAGTTTAAGATTGCTTAGACTTTCACAATAATTATATGAAAATGTACCATTTTTATCAATACAAAGTTACAAAAATATTCAATTAGAGTAGGGACGGATAAATAAATGCGACACCGTGAGACACGACCTCGATCATTGAATTCGTACAATCCAATGGATGAGATAAGCTTAAAAAATATAACCTCAATATCAACCGCAAGAATGTTTTGCAAATCCAACCGCCTTTATATAAAAACTACTTTAATCTCAGCCACAAATTAATCTAATCCAACGATTGATATTAATTCTTTCCGTCTCATCTAAACTCTCTATTTCTTCTGAACTTTACACTATTCAATTATATACCTTTTACATAAGGTAAAGGATCAGGTAAAAAGTGGTAGTTTGGTTGTAAAATGCAAACTGATCTTGACCTTCCATTTAATCACAATCCAACAGTTACAATTTAAAATGATAAATTAATACATTTTATCACAAATGGGTAATATTTGGAACATATAGTATAATATATTTACGAATATCTTAATTAGTTCTAATCCCTTATTTTATGGTAACTGACATTCGGATCATGTTTCGTAATCATTCAATATTATTTTCATAGATTTCAAAAACATGTCTAGGTTATTTCCCAACATTATTCTCAAAACAATTGTTTCCGATTTGAGAGCAACTCTTGCTTCTTCCAGTTAGGAGAGTCTGATGATCGATTGGCGAGTTCTAAATCTGCGGATTCCACTTCGTCAAAAGATATATGTTTCATAAATGGTATGTTTGGATTTGTTTGTAATCAGATTTGTTTACACAATTTTCAATAAACTGATCTTATTCAGAGTTGGCTTAGTCCGAAAATGCATAGAAATTACTACATTCGTCGTATGTTATGTAATCGTAATAGTTTTAGCGTAAGTTCATTATTTGTCTATATTTGATTCATGAATCACATTATAGCAAATCATGAATCATAGATGTCTTATAACTGGAAAGTTTATTTTGTTATCTGTTTTTGTTTACATTGATGTTCTGATAGATTATTTCGGGTTTTCGTATTCACAATGGTTTGTTTTCGTATTAATAATATATTCGTTCGTATAATCCATACATTGTATACCTTTAATTCGTGAATCATAATATAGCAAATAATGAATCACGGGTTTCGTATAATAGGTAACAGTATTTATAACAGCTTATGAATCATATAATAGCAAATGATGAATCATAGGCACTCATAATTCATTATTTGAAGTATTTCAGGGAAGATGAAATCCAAAATGGATAATAGTACTCAAGAGTCCAGCAACGAGCCTGTTGTTATACCGGATTGCACTGTTTTTATATTCCATTTATCGGTCAGTGTTTCGATAATATTGAAGATGCTAAAAGTTTCTACTACCAATCTGCACGTATTTGTGGATTTTCTATTAGAATTGGTACAAAGTGTTTTCATAAGGACGGAACTATGACGATTTAGCGTTTTAGTTGTCACCGTCAGGATTTCAATAAAAATTTAAAAGTTGTGGACACTCTTGATATCAGTGAAACTGATTACAGAAACAGAATGGTTACTTGATATTGTTGCAAAGCTAGGTTTTGTGTTAAGTTCAAGGAAGGAGGGAGTTATTGTGTGTATGATTTTGTGAAAAAACACAATGACACATTTGATTCTGATATTGATAGACAGTTTTTAACAATATCTCGAGGGTTGTCATACACTCAGCAGAATCTGATGGTTGATTGCGGTAGATTGGGAATGGGTGCCACTAAAGCGCATGTTTAATAGCTGAGATGGCTGGTGGATATGTAAATGTTGGTGCTACAGTAACAGATTTCAAGAATTTTAAAAGGGATCTTAAGGGAGCAATTCTTTAGTGAGTCTCAAGTGGTCACTATTGTCAGACCATCCATTCTCAACCTTATTACGGTGTCCAACACACTCTTGTCACTACCTTCATATAGTGGATTTTGAGCTTCTTCGACAAGCTTTTGATACATTTCTCATTTCCAAAATCCACACTATTATTGAATTCATGCACATCTTTTACATTCATCTCATGCATGTGTCGAATAGGAAATGCATCGTTGATAATCTCAATTACGTGATCTATACAACTAGTACTCTCACCACTAAGCTCATTTGTTCCCTTTTTCCCTTAAGATATTCAGATCGCATCTGATACATTGAAGGACGAGTAGAAGCTTTTTCATGGTAAGTCCATGTAGTATAATCTTGCATCAAATCATATTCATTCAAATGCATATACATTTGATTCAAAGTTACTCTTGCATTGTGCAATCGACAATGTTTGCAAGAACATAAGTGGGTCTCATCCTTCGTGTTACTTCTCATATATTCAATAAAGTTTCTAATGCCCTCCAAATAACGTGTCTCCTATCTTCCCAACAACATCCAACTCTTGTCCATGATTTGCCGAAATAGCAAAATGGAACACATAATTCAGAAAATAGATCAACACAAAAATATGATATCCAAAAGTCCTAGCATTATACAAGCATCCAAAAAATCGAAGCATCAAAGCATAATTAAATGTGTGTTCATGAACACTTTCAAAACATAAAAATACAACTTTTTAGACGAACACAAGTTTTTAACCCTTCTCCAAAGCATGACTTTGAGTTTATAAAAGTTCCAATATCAACATCACGTTCAAAAGATGAAATGGTACAAACAAAGAATTAACAACTAATAATAAAACTTGTAATTCATTCATAATTTAGATTTAATTACCTTTATATGATATCCAAAACTAAGCTCATGAAAATTCGTCAAATTCGCCAACAGAACCCCAAGCAGTGGAGAGAAGAAGCTTTTAGCCGTTTGCGGGAACCTGTGTTCTGGGCTTTGATGTTTAAAATACATTTTAAGGCTACTTGACTTACGGAGCTCAATGTTAGTCATATAAGACTTACATGTCTGACGTTTTGTATGTATTCTTTCTTTTTTGCATGCTGCAGTTTTGTTTGCCAACTTTTTTAATTTTGTTAAAATTACTATTGGAGTTATGTGTGCTTGCTGAGTGAAACTCTGCAAAAATTTGAATTATGGTATAACCATTGTATGCAAAAAGTTGAAGGAATGACCGTCAAAGCACAGATGTAGGATACGACGACACTTTTTAAAATAAGGGTTGATGCATAAAATACATATAACATCGCTTATTTAAAATTGTTGTTACAACTTTTGACAAATATCCTAATAATAAGAGTTACTCTTTTTCAATAATTTGGCGGAACGAAATATTAAATTGAACTAATCAAAAATAATTATTTCTTTTTTATTTTCAACACATTAATAAATTTTCAATGCCTACAATTACTATCGTAGCTTAACACAAAGTCTCATTTAGCTTCTTGAATGCAAAATTGAATATTGGTGTCTCAAATCTTCACAACTATGCGAATCGGTTGAAGGTTTCTGGCATGAAGAGAATGACTGTGACATTTGTCAAACCTTATCGATAAAAAGCAATGTAATACAAAATGCATTGATGTTTATTCTAAGATGCATATATCAGTCATATCATGGTAATTATATTTTTAAGATGCACGAAATAAGAACCTCAAGAGCCATTACATACATGCAAACACTAATTAGTAACTCAATCGAGTTCAGTTTGGGGTTCATGTATTATGTTTGTTGTCCAGTGATGTTGGAGACATTAACCACTATGCATTCTAGCTGGAGCGCAGAATTTGCGGATAAAGAACCACCAGTGTTTTAAACCCGACCCGGGGATTGACCTGGGTTGAGCCGAACCTGGTGGTCCAACTGGGTCGGTTCACATGTTGACCCGTTTATGCATTAAACCCGGCCAAACCCGGTCAAGAACCAATGACCCGGCGGGTTGACCCGGTGACCTGGACCGGGTGACCCGGTGGTTGACCCAATTTTATAAAAAAAGTAAAGTTTTAAGAATTTAAATAAAGAAAAAAATATTTATTTTGACTTTTTTTCATTGCAATCATATATTTAACCTAATAAGTTATGATTTATATGCATGATAAAAATAAGTAAACACAATATATATTATTTTTATTAATAAATATATCATATTTTAAATTATTTTAAATTCATAATCTATTTAAATATAATTACATCATAATATGCATTGACCCGCTGATCGACCCGGTTGACCCATTAACCCAGTGACCCACCTACCTCGCCGAGTCACGGGTCGGTTCGGTTTTAAAAACACAGGAACCAACCATGTTTATTGTATTCAAAACATTATTTCATCAAAAATAATTTGTGTTGTTTCAATATTTAATAATTTTATAACTATGGTTCAACACATTAGGGTAGGGATTCTCCCGGCAAGCTATTTGACAATAACATTTTTTATATTCGCAGTCGCCCGTTGCAAATTGCTGTTTTCGGCATGATGGTTTGCACAATCTTTTGACACAAAAAAACCCTTGAAAGGTGTATTTGTCATTCCATTTTCTCTTTACTACAACTTTTCCCTCTACATGGTAATGCCAAAAAGTGCGAACATTGTAACTGCTATTTAGCTCTCTACAATGATAATTGTCGAATGGTGTTGTTTCATCAAAATCACCGTCATAATCAGAATACAATCGGCCTGGCTCAATTTCTATAACGCCGCACAGATATTGCACTGCAAAAATACAATTTTATGATCAATAATAAATACAAATCAATAACTAACTGTGCGTTAATTTACAACTTGCAAAATCAATCTCATTCATCTTTTAAAGAAAAATTAAATCATACCCTCACTTGAAATTGTCACAATGTATATAAAAACAAGATATGTACGGAATTTTTTCTTTGCGGTCTCCATCATATATCACAATATGCAAGAACATAACGTTGGTTATAAGAAAGTAAAACACTCGATTTTCATATGATTAAAATAATAAGCTATTCAATATTTTCACAAAATTCAAAAAAGAGAATTAAATTTCAAACAAAAAATATATAGAATTTTTGCTTTCGTCATAAAAAGGAAAATTTCTTGGAGGACGGATGAATTTATGTGCGACAGTAGGACACGTCCGATGACTAATAAATGGGTCTGCGCTTGACTTGAATTGATACCGGTGTTTAATTATAATCTAATGAATGAAATTTAACCACTGTTTTTTTTCATATTCAACTGCCTTATTTAAATAAAACTCATATTTAGTGTCAACCACAGTTAGTCGAAACCAACGATCCAAATTTTATCCTACCTTCCGTTAGATATACTACGTCTAACATGATCTTAATCTGCAATGACCATTTATCTAAAATTTAATTTTGAATTTTTAAATAAAAAATTAAAACTTGTTTGAGAAAATTTGTACCATCATCAATGTTTCAAATCTTATATATATATACGAAAAGTTCGAGGTTCATCAAATTTATGTAAGATCGTAGGACATGATTTCAATTTTTATTTATAATAATCGAAGGGTGAAATTTAAAGTAAAAAAGCCTCCACCTTCTACACCCCATTTTAGTGTTAGAATACATATAATCTACATAATTACCTTCCTATTTATTGTCTGTTTTTCAACAAATCTATTTTAGACTATTCTATAATTAGTATTGCTACATGTATATATACATGTTACTTTCCTAATTGTAATATACATCAGTTTCTATAATTCTTCAATGAAATACTTTTTCTCTATATCTAACATTTAGCACTTAAGCGAGGTAAAAAATATGTGGTATAATGTAAAAATATGTGGCTTAAGCACGATGCAACAAACTATTGTTGTATAAATAAATGGTTCTTAAGCAGTGTTGCATTGATATTTTACAACATGATAAATTTGTGTATGTGACATAAAATTTGACCTTTAGAGACACTCGTTCATGTCGCATGAGAACATTGCATATACTATAAGTTATGCAACAACATTTTTATGAGTTTTTTGCAACAACCTAAATGTTGAACATCATTCAATTTATTAGATTACATGAAACTGCGCAAAATTTTGAAAACAATTTTCTATACATCAAAACAATTACATAAAATTGTTATAACAAAGTTTAATACTTCTTAATTTGAACATCCAAACAGTTTACATAAACATGTCATACACAAGTTCCTCACATTCAAAATGTTTAGATTTGGATTCACAAGTTGAAATTGCAGCTTTAAAGGATCAAAGTATATGATTGAAAACACAATTTTTATCTTCACTTGCGCATTGACATGAAGTGTACATCGGTGCATCTGAAGTTGATATTGCTTGTTTGATATATTTTTAGTCAATCGTACCAAACTGTACACATTTATAATCCTCATAAGAACTTAATCTTCATCAACAAAAAAAGAAGAAACTAGCTTACATCTAAATTGTTGGTCACGCCTTGACACCTTTGAAAATCAAGGGAAGGAAATCAGAAACATGATAAAACATAGCATAAACCTAATAAAAAACAATTACTATCACTAACACAAATACAAATACAAATACAAATACAAATACAAATACAAATACAAGATCAACATTAACATGGGTTGGCTCGAAAATGTCTAGTGGATCAAATTTCCATCTTTATACCCGTCAACTAGACTTTAATGAATCACACACTGCTTGTTTCCTTGTTTGGCTCTACAACATGAAACACAAAGATGAGTTCAAGAATGTTTAACATAGAAGAGCGACAGCCAGAGCAATGGAGCGGCTGCCGTAGACGATGTAACGACTACCAGAGATGATGGAGACGACATAGCGACTACGGAAAAGATGGATCAGCTAGCAAAGAGGATGGAGTGTTTCAAGTTGGAAGGGATGAGAAAAGGTTGGAGCGACTAGGGGTTTTTGGAGAAAAGTTCAATCATCAACTATGTTTCTTTTCAACATTTAATTTTACCCCTCTAAATTTGGCAAATTTTAATATTTCCCACCAAAGAATTGATAACACAATTTTTTTGGCTTCAAACGCAAACCTAAAATTTCAATTTTTATTTTTATAGCATTATTTAAAGAATCTTAAACGTAAAAGTTCACAATTTAATTTTACAAGATGTGGATGTGGAAATGTTAATTGAAATCATTTATATAACAAAATAAGCTGACAAATTTAGTTAGGAAAGAACTAATTAAGGGTCAAAGATAAAATATACTCATATAAAAATTCTGAAAATAAAATATCTTAATTTTCTAACCCTCCGTTTGGATGCGGGAAAAAGTAGGGGGAAGAAAATTTAATGGAAAATTTAAAGGAAACTAATTTTCCATTAGAAATTGAAAGGAAAAGTTTACATGGTTTTCTTTGTTAGTTTTTCATTTTCCTTTTGTCAACCAAACACACCAAATACTTTTCTTTAAATTTTCCATGAAATTTTCTTTTTCAGTCATTTTTCCATACAAAAACGGAGCATAAATGTTGTGAACTTCTTGAATTGAAATTCATCTTTTCTTTTTAAAATTTTTAAATTAGACACACAAATTAAAATTAGATAATATACTTTTCAATTCAAAATTTCAGTTTAAATCAAAATGAAAAGAAGTTAAGTCAAATATCAAAAAGAAAAGTCTGATTTTAATTCTTTTTATCCATCAACCATGGTGCAACTTATGGATTTAATTTCTTCGGACGAAGTTACTATTAGGGTATAAGGTATAAGTTTTAGGGTATATGATTAAGAGTTTCGAATTTAGGGTATAAGGTATACACAGAGGCGGATCTAAGTGGGGGATTGCAGGGTCCCTTGCCTCCTTAGCACGAGAAAGTTCAAATTATATCTATATATTTCATCTTAAAATCAAAAAAAAATTAGTGGTTTGGTGGTATCGAGTTTAGCTTGCCCCCTTATCTCAAGTTCGAATCTTAGGTCCCCCAATTTTTGCCCCCCCTAATTTTAGGCGCTGGATCCGCCTCTGGGTATACGACATAAGGTATGGGGTTGATAGTTAAGCAACAAGACATGTTAAAGCAAAAGTGTGTTTCGTTATATCGTTCAATCATTATATTCAATGAGATTTTACATATCAATCATCAATACTACGCGAATCGGTTGAAGGTTTTTGGCACGAAGCGCATGACTTTGACATTTGTCAAACCTTACCGTCAAGAAGCAATGTAATACTAAATGACATTGATGGTTATCCTAAGATGCCTTTATCAATCATTTCATGGTTATTATATTTTATATTACATGTTTGATGTACGTAATAGGAACCTCTAGAGCCATTACATACACGCAAGCACTAATTAGTAATTCGATCGAGTTCATTTGGGGGATTCATATATTATATTGTTATCCAGTAATGCTGGAGATAGAAATCACTCTGTATTCTAGTTGGAGCGCAGAATTTGCGCATAAAGAACCAACCCCGTTTGTTGCTTTCAAAACATTATTTCATCAATCACAATTTATGTGTTGTTTAAATATTTAGTATTTTATATCTATGATTCAATTCATTTGGGATAGGAATTCCTATTCCCAACGAGTTATTTGGATATAACTTTCTAAGAATAATCGAGTATCTAAACCTATAATAATTAGGAATACTTATCTAAAACAAAATTTAGAAAATTACCTAAAACATGACTATAGAATTTAAAAATTAAAATAAATAGTAAAACACTCTGGATGGGTATAAAATGTTATTAATCAGTAGCAAAGCTAATAAGTTTTAACTGTGACGTCGTTTTTCTCCGAAACGAGATATGACACGATCCAGACGGACACCAAAATGATCTGCCATATGACATTGTATCATTTGCTCTGCATCACAATCGTAGCCATCCCTTGAAGACGATCGTAGTGTCACGGCATCGGAATCCCAATAGGCTCAGTATTTCCCAACTTATGTGCAAAACTCAATTACTTCTTCAGGAATATGTCCTTTACCACAAAACCTTCAGGCTGATGTCTATTTCTCACATAACTTTGAGGGGCTTCATATATCTTTCGAAAGGATACATCAATCTCATACGGACCTGCCGAAGAATCGTTAAAGAGAAGATCTCACGTTCTAAGGAAATAGTCCACGATTTGTGATAGGCAATAGTCGTTACATCAATGTATGACAATTATGAGTCTCGTGTCTTTTATCAAAACCAAGCTTGAAATTTGTCCCTCTCCTCCTTAGTATAGTCTAGGTAAGTCAGGGGTCGAATTCACAGGGAACGGTGAGAAGTCGTCTTTTATCTACAACTAAAGATTGGGGTTGTGTGAGTTAAACAAATAAAAGAAAGAAAACATATGCGTGAGTACCACTGGCGCACAGAATAAATACGAGTGTAAACTATAAATGAGATATGAGCTCAGCTTAGACTTATCACTATGAACTTCTATGTTTATCACGGGTTTTTCTAAGGATCTATGACTGATTGTTTACGCAAGCTTAGGTCCGGTAAAGGCTTAATAACTTACACATATATTCCGGTAAAGGTCAATATGATATTACTACCCAACCTAGTCTAATTAACCACGAATCCGGTAAAGGTAGTGATTAACTATTCTAGTGTACTCCTATCATTCACTGTAACGGACCTCTGATAGTTTAACATTAGATAATAGAGTCTAATTAGGTCTATGGGTAAAGGCTTCGCCTAACTATCTAAACTAGTTACATGCAAGTATGCTCGGAGTAATAATACTAAACAGGTCATGCATTAAGAATAAAACCTCAAAACATATTATTCATAGATTAAAGTCTAAACTGAATTCAGAAAGTTAGCTAGACATGCTGAACATATTCATCTCAATATCTATATGAAAACAACAAGTAAAGACACTATAGCCTGATGCGCGCGTCGTCAGTGCGCGTCTCAGCCTTGCGCCGACAGTTCTGCGATCTTCTCTTCAATTTGCTCTAGTCGCCTCTCTCTGCGCATGCATGTGATTTCCTTGAAGCTTTGTATTTATACTCTTGCCTCCTAGGGTTTCCACGAATAATTAGGCAAGAAAATTTGTAGGAAATCATCTTTATCTCTAAAAATCAGCTTTGGGAATATCTTGATCTCCAAAAACCGAACTTAGAAATATTCTTTGCGCGTGATGACGTCATCGCTCCGGATATTTCGCTGATTGCTGACGTCATCCTTTTGCTCTGCTCTGCGCGACCCATACTCGCGCGCCACACTATTTGCGCGCTCGTTGGTCTTTGGCCTTTGTCAACTTTGTAGTCTTTTGTTCCGATATTCAGCCTTCTTATTGCACTTTTGTTCTAACTCTTCTAATAACCCAGAGATACAAAACTACACCAAAAGCGTAATCTTATACTAAATATGTTAGAATTATAAGCAATGTAAATGACCTAAAACAGCATACAAAAGTGCTCTATCGGCGTTCTTGGTGGCGGCGGTGGCGGCTTGGGGTTTTGTGTCTTAGAGAGATAGCGTGAAAATGAAAAGTGACACAAATAATACCCCATCACATATTTATAGCACAAAAAGTCCATATGCATGCATTGCCCAAAACTACATGGGCCCAAACAAAAACAAAAACTAAGACACACACAAAAACACGAAAATAAAAACTAAGTTAAGTTTGTCGGGGTACCTCCCGACGAGTGCTTTGTTTAACGTCGTTAGCTCGACGCAAGTTGTGCATCCTATAGCGCACGGTCCTCCTCCCCCACACTTGAATTTTTGCCAATTTCCGTACCTTCATTTTTTTCTGCAAGGCAAAAAGTCAAATGTGTCAGTATCAGTATAATCATAATTAATGTGATCGGAGGGAAGAGAAACAAAAAATGTGAAGTCTCGCTTATTAGGCCCCTTAGATGCGCCAGACTGTGCGCAAGTTACTTCTCGCGCGTCCCTAAGTCGCGCAGCCTTATTCTGCAAAACCATCCTGCGCACCTTTTTTGCATTTATGTGCTGGTCCCATGTATCGTACTTGTTCACGACCTTGCTTTCTGCTCCTCTTGTCAGGTGGCTAATTCTGGCGCGCCATAGGCATCTTCTGACTGGTGCGCAAATTCTCAGCATGTTTGTCTTCAAAACCAAGTGCCTTGTCTCTGAACTTAATCGGATTCTCTACAATCGGCTCGTCGGATAATCTGACTCGATTTATGACGTCCAATCTGATCTTTCCTTTCTTATCCTGTAGCGTCACAAAACCGTTACTGACGTCGATGCATGCTTTTGCGGTTCTCAAAAATAGTCGGCCAAGTAAAACAGTTTCACTTGCCTCAGTATTCGGCTTGTCCATGTCGACTACATAATAATCTGCTAGAAATCTGAGTCCTCCGACATGAGTCAAGACATCCTCTATCCTACCTTTTGATTCGGTTCGTGAGTTGTCCGCAAGAAGTAAACCAATTTCGGCCGGTTCTGGAGGTACCATTGATGATGCAGAATACAACGAATAGGCAGTAAGTTCACCGATGCTCCTAGGTCAAGCATGCACTCATTAGCAAACGTATCTCCTATAGTGCATGGGATTGTGAAGGTCCCCGGATCAACAAGCTTCTCTGGTAAGTCCGAAGCCAAAAACAACTTCAGACTAGCCTGGAAATCATTCAGCATGATTTCGTCGTTGTGCTCTGGTGCGTCAGGAACAACTCGCATGAACACTGGGGACTAACTCTGTACCTAGCTCTGCTGCGCCATCAGTAGTGCGCGTGTCAACAAGCGCGCTAATTCTGGCGCGTCTACCGTAACCATGTTGACACTCCCCTTTGGATTCTGAATAACCTGAGACGGCAGATTCCCGTCATTAGCCTTTAATTCGTTCACTGTTGTGGCAATCTGAGTGAGCTTGTTTTTTATAAGTTTAAACCTCGTATCATTTTGTTCTTCGTTCTTGCGCACCGTCTCAGCCAACTGACCCACAATATCTTCCAATGATCTTTTTCGTTGCTGAGTGTTCTGCACTGGCCCTTCAGTGCGTCTGTGCGGCGGGTTGTAGGAAGCGGCTGGCGCGTAAGGTTGCACGCCAGTGGGAGCATTAGGTTGCGCGCGCCAGTCAGCGCGCGGTCTTTGAAAGTTCTGCTCATTCTTCCAACTAAACCCGTTCTCAGCTAATCCGAACCTAGGCTGTCCTTGCCTTGCCTGTTTATTATTCCACCCTGCTATGGCATTCACATCTGCTTGTTCTTCAAATAGGGTGGGACACGTATCTGTCTGATGATCTGTGGCGTGACAGAACTCACACGGTCTACTTTCGGCAGTCTGCTTTGTCATCAATCTTTGCATCATCTCTTTCAGTTCCTTGATCTCTCCAGTAACATCCACTTGATGCAATGATCTCGCACGGTTGTTCTCCAAAGAAACTTGATATCTAACTTGATCGACCATGTTCTCTATTAATTTTGACACATCCTCCGGGTACATGTTCCTCACATTGCCTCCTGCGCAAGCATTCAGCAATCTGAGTTCCATCTCAGTAAGTCCGTTGAGGAAATTCTCGATAAGCACATTAATAGAGCACTTTTGTATGCTGTTTTAGGTCCTTTACACTGCTTAGATTCTAACATATTTAAGTATAAGATTACGCTTTTGGTTTAGTTTTGTATCTCAGGTTTAAAAGAAGAGTTAGAACAAAAGTGCAAAAAGAAGGCTGAATCTCGGAACAAAAGGCAACAAGTTGACATGAGCCAAAGACCAACTAGCGCGCGAGCAGTGGGCGCGCGAGTATGGGTCGCTGACGAGCACGTCGTTGAGTGCTGCAAATTTGTCCCGGCTCTCCTACTAGTATAGTCTTGGTAAGCTGGGGTCGAATCCACAGGGAACGGTGAGAAATCTCCTTTGATCTACAACTAAATTGGGTTGTGAGTAAACAAGTAAAAGACAGAAAAACAGGAGCGTGAGTATACTACTGGCGCACAGAATTAACTACGAGTGTAAATATAAATATGAGATGAGCTCAGCTTAGACTTCTCACTATGAACTTCTATGTTTATCACAGGTTTTTCTAAGGATTTATGACAGATTGTTCACGTAAGCTAAGGTCCGGTAAAGGCTTAATAACTTACACATATATTCCGGTAAAGGTCAATATGATATTACTACCCAACCTAGTCTAATTAATCACGAATCCGGTAAAGGTAGTGACTAACTATTCTAGTGCTACTCCTATCATTCACTGTAACGTACCTCTGATAGTTTAACGATAGATAATAGAGTCTATAATTAGGTCTGCGGGTAAAGGCTTCGCCTAACTATCTAAACTAGTTATCATGCAAGTATGCTCGGAGTAATAATACTAAACAGGTCAAACATTAAGAACAAAACCTCAAAACATATGATTCATAGATAAAAGTCTAAACTGAATTCAACAAGTTAGCTAGACATGCTGAACATATTCATCTCAATATCTATATGTAAACAACAAGTAAAACACTATAGCCTGGTGCGCGCGTCGTCAGTGCGCGTAACAGTCTTGCGCCGGCAGAATTCCGGTCCTCTTCTATCTCGTCGCATCTCTAAAATCGCTCCTTATGATTTCCATGAAGCTTTGTATTTATAGTCTTGCCTCCTAGGGTTTCCACGAATATTTAGGCAAGGATATCTGTAGGAAATCATCTGCATCTCTAAAAATCAGCTTAGGAAATACTTGATCTCCAAAAACCGAACTTAGAAATATTCTTTGCGCGTGATGACGTCATCGTTCCGAATATCTCGCTGTCTGCTGACGTCATCGTTTTGCTGTCTTCTGCGCGACTAAGACTGGCGCGCCACACTGCTCGCGCGCTCGTTGTCCTTTGGCTCTTGTCAACTTTGTTGTCTTTTGCTCCGAAATTCAGCCTTCTTGTTGCACTTTTATTCTAACTCTTCTTTTCAACCTGAAATACAAAACTACACCAAAAGCGTAATCTTATACTAAAATATGTTAGAATATAAGCAGTGTAACGGACTTAAAGTAGCGTACAAAAGCACTCTATCAAATCCCCCACACTTACTCTTGTTCGTCCCTGAACAAGCCGGCTTCCTTACCTCTTGTGTAATGCACGCGTGAATGTTGGACTTACTGCGCCACACGTCTGCGCCACTCTCACAACCTGCGCAACTGTGATTATATAACACAAAACTGATTTAAGTCATTAATTCAAACCTTGTGTTACCTCTCTTGTGGAATGCATATCAATTCGGATGATTGGGAGATAGTCCTTTTAAGCACCGGTCACCGAATTCTTCTTGATTTGCGATTGCATGGTTATTCGTATTCGCTTTCTCTGATACGTGATTGATTCGCGCCTTAGGGTTTCTGAGCTTAACGTCTTTGACGCTTCACTGTTGTTTCACGGACAGATGATAACTCTTTTGTTGCACAATTTCTTCTTTTCATTGTTTCGGCCTTTTGAGCTTTAACTTTGAATTGAATACTTTCTTTTCTCTGGTCCGGGTCTACTTTTTCCCTAGAACGGTTTCCAATCATGGCCTTCGGATAGCAGCTATGGAACCACGCCCCGCTCTCGCTTCTGACCAGTCGCGCGCAAGTCAGGCCACGCGTTTGCAACCGCGCGCCCCTTCCTGAGCGACTAACTTCAGCGAAGACGGTCTGTTTTCCCGTCTCGTCACGCCATTAGGGTTTTGCCTTCGGCATCTGCGTGACTGAGCTTGCTCTTTTATCCTTTGACCGCGAAGTACCAACCTCCACGAATACTCATAACCATACAACCGATCCTCAAGCTTGTTCGGTCGACTGCTTCTCTAGGACGTTTCTATCAGCTCCACATCCCTCTTTATTCCACTCAAGAGACACAAAATTCGAAAAAATTAACAAAAAATCAGAATATGTCATATATGCACAAATTAGCACAGGTGCGCGAGTACGCACACAGGTCGCGCAAGCCAGTGTTTCTCGCGCGCAATTACCTCTTGAGATGTTTACATTCAGCAATCTAAACTAAAAAAAACGAAAAATTAATCCTAAACTACTCCTAAGATAAATGTACTACTACCCCCCCACACTTAAACAAAAACGTGTCCTCACGTTATGCACAAGTAGTAAAGAAGGCAATAGTAATGCATGCACATATAGCAATTTGCACCGATCATAATTCAGAATATGGCCACCCACCGAAATAAGTCAAACACCGATTGCATTAACACCGTTCAATGATAATTCAAACTACAAGAGTTTTAAAGCATAGTTCAAATAGTCAGCCACCGATAATGCTCAGACACCGATTACAACATATTTAAAAAGAAGCAGAAAAAGAAGACGAGGAGAATGATCGGGTGAGCTCTTCAATTGGGTCGGCGTCCTGGATTGCATATTCTTCTGGAATTGGGTCGCCCGCGCGCCAACCCCTGGGTGGCGTTAAGTCCAAGTTAGCACCCTGGGGTGCTACATATTCCATCACACGCTGGGCGTTGAACACCCAGCGCTCATCAATCTGCACTTGTGCACCACTGCCTTGTGCGCTGGACTCAGCTCGCGCACGCTCAGATCTGCGCCTGCTCCTTCTGGGCGCCACTGGCTCTTGCGCCTCTACCTCTGGCGCAGGTCTGGCATTCTCCAACCCGGGCCTGTAGCTCCAATATGCGGTACCATCCGCGCGAATCTTTATCCCTTATACAGACGCATCTTCTGGCGCGTCAGGTACTCAGCCCGTACAATAGTATGCTCCTCAGTCCATGGTTCCATATGCAGCGCACGCAGAAAGTGCGTGATCAAGCCTCCACATAGCAGCGGGCCCTTCATGCTCACCGCTTCCCAATAGCTGGTGAGCAGGCGCATGTAGCGCACCTTCTTCCCGTAGTAAAGGCCCTTGAGGATCTCCATATCTAGTAGCCCCGGCCGCTGAGATCCATTGTAGCGGCCGATAATGGAGTGGGAGATGAGCCTCTGAATATTGAACATCTTCGGGTCTAGCAGTTCTGTGCCGAGGCTCCTTCCTCCGGCGTACGGCTTGCTGCCGTCCGTCCAATCATCCCATGCCTCCTGGTCCGTGTGTTCGTTTACTTCTGCGCCATGCATGCGGGTGAGTCCCATGACTGCGCCGAACTGAGATGACGCGGCCTCGTAGTACACGCCCCTGTGGCGGTACCGAATCCGATCAGCAAGTCCTTCATATGACGCAAGGAACTCCAATGTATCCTCCACGTCAGTATCTGAGCTGAGTTCCATGAACGATGCCCATCCAGTCGCGGCAAATGCTGTGTGCACGTCCTCATATAACCCCATCTCGCGCAGATACTCATCCATAAAAACCGTAGGCAAAATTTCACAACTACTGTACATCCTATATTTGATCTCAAAATCCAGCTTCTCGGACTGATATACGCAGATAGACATGATAGCAAGCAAGAAAAACGCAGAACAATCCTTATCTGGCGTGCGTGTCCTGTCACGCGCGTGTACTATGCAGATCTAGATCTAAACTTCCACTCAACAATTCGTACACCAAAACTGATCCAAATGCACTGAAATTTGAACAGTAGATTACCTGCACTAAGATCTACGTTCTGGCAAAAAATTATGAATTTCTGGGTTGGGCGGCGGCGGCGGCGCGGCGGCAGTGGCGGTGGTCGGTGGTGGTGGCTTGGTGGCTTTGGGTTTTTTGTTTTTAGTGAGATAAGTGAAAAATGAAAAGTGAAAAGTGACACAAAATGAACCCCACAGCACATATTTATAGTACAAAAAGCCCACATGCATGCATGGCCCAAAACTACATGGGCCCAAGTTTAAAACTAAACACACACACACAAACCAATGAAAACAATCTAAGTTAAGTTTGACGGAGTACCTTCCGACGAGTACTTTGTTTAAAGTCGTTAGCTCGACGCAAAATGTGCACTCATGGCGCACGGATCTCCTCCCCCACACTTGAACTTTTGCCTACTTCTGCTTTATCAATTTTTCTGCATGGCAAAATTTCAAGAGTGTTAGTATCAGTAGATACGCGTAATTTATATGATCGAGGGAAGAGTAATAGAAAACGCAAAGCCTCGCGTGTTACTCCCTGCGTATGCGCCAGACTGTGCGCAGTTTAACTCTCGCACGTCCTTGAGTTGCGCAGTGATAGAGTGTAGTTATACGCTACTTTAAGTCCTTTACATTGCTCATATTCTAACATATTTCAGTATAAGATTATGCTTTTGGTGTAGTTTTGTATCTCAGGTCTAAAAGATGAGTTAGAACGAAAACGCAACAAGAAGGCTGATTTCCAGAACAAAAGACAATAACTTGATAAAAAGGACAGAAGACCACTAGCGCGCGAGCACTATGGCGCGCGAGTGTGGGTCGCGCAGAAGACAGCAAAACGGTGAGTCGGGACGATGACGTCATCACGCGCTAAAGATATTTCTAAGTTCAGTTTTTGGAGATTTAATATTTCCTAAGCTGATTCTTAGAGATATAGATGATTTCCTACAGATATCCTTGCCTAAATATTCGTGGAAACCCTAGGAGGCAAGGCTATAAATATAAAGCTTCATGGAAATCACACACACGTACTTAGAGAGCTGAACACGCCGCAGACGGCTCAGAGCAGAACTCCGACGCGCGCAAGCTGTCACGCGAGCCTGACGACGCACCATACAGATTTGTCTTGTTATTTTAGTTGTCTTATAATTATTCTTGAGATGTATTCATTCAGCATGAGTAGCTAAACTCACTGAACTCGGTTTGGATTTTGATCTATGAATAATATGTTTTGAGGTCTTGTTCTTAATTTGCATGATTAAGTTTAGTATTATTATTCCGAACTCAATTGCATGATAATTAGGTTAGACAATTAAGCGAAGCCTTGCACCGCAGACTTAGTTGTAGAATCTATTATCTATAGTTAAACTATCAGAAGTACGTGACTGTGAATGATAGGAGTAACACTAGAATAGGCAGTAGCTACCTTGACCGGATTCGTTATTGACTAGACTAGATTGAGTAATAATATCATACAGACTTTGACCGGAATGTATGTGTAGGTTATTAAGCTGTGACAGGACCTTAATCTACGTGGACAATTATATCATGTACCATTAGTGACCGAGGATAAACATAGAATTCATAGTGAAGAATCTGAACCGAGCTCATCTCTTGCATAGTTATTTACATCTTTTATACTTGCTTTCTGTGTGTGCGCCAGTTGTACTTGCGCACAGTTTTCTTTCTTTTAATTGTTCTCACGCACAACCCCAATTCTTAGTTTGTAGTTGAAAAGAGACTTCCACCGTTCCCTGTGGATTCGACCCCAGCTTGCCGATACTATACTAGTAAGGAGAGTCGGGACAAATTTGCAGCACTCAACGACGTGCTCGTCAAATTTTGGCGCCGTTGCCGGGGAGCGGCTAGAGAAGTTTTCTTTTCCTTTTTCTTTTTGTTATTTACTTTTCGTTTTCTTAAAAAAAATCCAAAAAAAAATTAGTTACGTTTAATTTAGCTGTTGTTTTTGTTTTGCATGGAAGATTTTGGTGAAAAGTGTAGGCAGACGCATGGACAACACGCCAGACGCGCCAGGCGCAACGCCGAAACGTCTTTGCTCGCCTACACCCTGCCGAACTCGAGCATCAGAAGAGAAGTACGCAGAGACTAGAGTTCAGAGGGGATGCTGAATTGCCGAGACAGGACAACCAGCTGAATAATAATGTGGACGTACGCGCCACCACCTGTCGCGCGCGTACCTGCCAACCTGTGGCGCGACGCACCATCAAAGAGATGTCTGCTCCTCAGCGTTAATCAGCCATGGTGCATCGTACTGCCCCCAGATGGTCACTTTGAGCTGCGGACTCAACTTGTTCACTACATACCAAATTCCATGGTATGGCTAGTGAGAACCCAGTAAAGCACGTACGAGAGTTCGCGGCCATCTGCGAGAACATGAGGAATGGGAACGAGGATCCAGAGTTGCTGAAGTTGAGAGCTTTCCCATTCTCTCTATGTGATTCAGCTCGACAATGGTTAATGGGGCTAGCTCCGGGTCAATAAGGACTTGGCCCGAGTTACAAGAACGGTTTCTAGACAAATTTATCCTGCGGCCAAGGTATCTACTACGAAGAGAGCTAGCTGCCCGAACAGTTGCACGGTGAGTCATTGTCGAATATTATGAGCGGTTCAGGGAACTTGAAGCGAACTGCTACAATCATGGACTCCCGCAACATGTGTTGATAGAGAATTTCCTCAACGGACTAACTGAGATGGAACTCAGGTTGTTGAACGCTTGCGCAGGAGGCAACGTGAGGAATATGTATCCAGAGGACGTATGGAAGCTGATAGAAGACACTGCGGACCAAGTCAGATATCAAGTGTCGCTAGAGAACAACCGCACCAGAGCACTGCATCAGGTAGATGTAACCGGAGAGATCAAGGAATTGAAGGACATGATGCAGAAGTTGATGATGAAGCAAAGCGTCGATACTAGAACTTGTGAATTCTGTCACGCCACAGACCACCTGACTGACGCATGCCCCACCCTGTTTGAAGAACACGCAGATGTTAATGCTGTGGGTGGATGGAATAATGGACAAGCTAGGCAAGGACAGCCTAGATTTGGATTGGCTGAGAATGGGTTTAGTTGGAAGAATGAGCAGAACTTTCAGAGACCGCGCGCTGACTGGCGCGCGCAACCTAATGCCCCCACTGGCGCGCGACCTTACGCGCCAGCTGCTGCTTATAACCCGCCACATAAACGCGCTGAAGGACCAGTGCAGTACAACCAGCAGCCACCCAAGAAATCACTAGAAGAGATAGTAGGTCAGTTGGCTGAGACAGTGAGAAGGAATGAAGAGCAGAATGATAAAAGGTTTAAACTGATAGAGAACCAGCTCACTCAGATTGCCACCACTGTGAATGAACTGAAGGCTAGTGATGGTAATTTGCCCTCTCAGGTCATCCAGAATCCCAAAGGAAGTATCAACATGGTTCAGATGGACGCGCCTCAACCAGACAACACTAGCGCGCCAGTTGATACACGCGTCACTGCTGGCGCAGAAGAACAGAGTAAGGAATTGATTGTAGCACCAGTTTTCACAAGCACCAACTCTGATGCGCCAGAACAGAAGGAAGGTATCATGCTGAATGATCTCCAAGCAAGCTTGAAGTTATGCTTAGCTCCAGATTTACCAGAGAAACTTGCTGATCCGGGAACTTTTACTATTCCGTGCTTTATTGGAGACACCCTGGTTAGCGAGTGCATGTTAGACTTAGGAGCATCAGTTAACTTGCTGCCATATTCGCTATATTCAGCATCATCAATGGGACCTCTAGAGCCAACGGACATTGCATTACTACTTGCGGACAACTCACGGACTGAAGCAAAGGGGAAGATAGTAGATGTCTTGACCCATGTCGGCAAACTCAAGTTCCTAGCAGATTTCTATGTAGTTGACATGAACAAGCCGAATACGGAAGCAAGAGAATCCGTGTTACTGGGCCGACCATTCATGAGGACCGCGCAAGTGTGCATTGATGTCGGGAAAGGTATGGTGACATTACAAGACAAGAAGCACATACTCAGATTAGATGTCATCAACAGAATCAAGTTATCAGAGGAACCATTGGTAAATGATTGGGTAAACGAGGCACCAATACCAAGGCATTCGGAGATGATGCGCGCCAGCCAGAAGAATATGCCTTTGGCGCGCCAGAACAATATAAAGAGTAAGCCACCCGATAAGAGGCGCAGAGAGCGAGGCCGAGAACAACATGACACTTGGGAACAGCATAGGAACGCAGATCTGGTACGCAGGATGATCATGCAGAATAGGACTGCGCAACTCAGGAACGCGCAAGAGCTAACATCACTATGAGTGCACATTTGCGTCGAGCTAACGACGTTAAACAAAGCACTCGTCGGAAGGTACTCCGACAAACTTAACTTAGATTATTTTCATTTGTTGTGTGTGTGTTTAGTTTTAATTTTAGTTTTAGTTTAGGGTTAGTTTTGAGTTTGGGCCCATGTAGTTTTGGGCCATGCATGCATGTGGGCTTTTTGCACTATAAATATGTGATGTGGGGTTCATTTTGTGTCACTCTTTATTTTTCACTTATCTCACTAAACACAAAAAACCCAAAGCCACCAAGCCACCACCGCCGACGCCGCCACTGCCGCCGCGCTGCCGCCGCCACCCAACCCAGAATTTGGAGATTTTTGGTCAGAACGTAGATCTCAGTGCAGGTATTCTACTGTCAAAATTTCAGCTGATTTGGAATAGTTTTAGTGGTTAAATTGTGCAGTAGAAATTCTAGACCTAGATCTGCTGCATACAATGTCTATCTGTGTGGATCAATCGGAGAAATTAGATTTTGAAATCAAATATAGGATGTTCAGTAGGTGTGAGGTGTTGCCTACCATTTTTGTGGATGAGGAGTTTTTGCATGAGAAAGGGTTGTATGAGGAGGTACACGCAGCATTCGCCGCAACCGGATGGGCTTCTTTCATAGAACTCAGCTCGGACACAGACGTGGAGGATACGCTGGAGTTCCTCGCGTCGTACGAAGGGCTAGCAGACCGGATCAGGTACCGCCACAGGGGCATGGGACGACTAGACTGACCATCACAGTTTGGCGCAGTCATGGGACTGGCACGCATGCCTGGGGCAGAGGTGGATGAACACACAGACCAGGAAGCCTGGGACGACTAGACTGACGGCAGCAAGCCGTATGCCGGAGGAAGGAGCCTCGGCACTGAACTGTTAGATCCGAAGATGTTCTATTTTCAGAGGCTCATCTCCCACTCCATCATCGGCCGCTACAATGGATCACAGCGGCCCGGGCTACTTGATATGGAGATCCTCAAGGGTACTGGGAGGCCATGAGTATGAAGGGGCCGCTGCTCTGTGGAGGACTGATCACGCACTTTCTACGTGCATTACATATGGAGCCTTGGCTGGAAAGATCACACGATTGTACGGGCTGAGTATCTGACGCGCCAGAAGATGCGCCTCTACAAAGGAATTAAGATGCGCGTAGATGGAACTGCCTACTGGAGCTATCGGCGCGGATAGGAGAACTACAGAGTTGCGCCAGTTGAGGCTGCGCCTGAGGTAGTGGCGCAAGAGCCTGTGGCGCCGAGAAGGAGCAGGCGCTGATCAGAGCGTGCGCAAGCCGAGACCAGCGCACAAGCCAGTGGAGCGCAGGTACTAGTTGATCAGCGCTGGGTGTTCAACGCCCAGCGTGTTATGGAATATGTGGCGCCACAGGGTGCCAACCTGGACATGACGCCACCCAGAGGCAGGCGCGCTGGAGACCCGATACCGGAGGAGTATGCACTGCAGGATGAAGACCCAATCGAAGAACTCTCCCGGTCGTTTTCTACTTCGTTTTGAACTTTTATGATCGGTGTCTGAATAATTCGGCGGATGTTTTGTATTGATGTTTTAAAACACATGTTTTTATTCGGTACTTTAATTTTACTCGGTGTTTTAATTGACTCGGTGGATTGCAATATTATAAATTGTGATTGGTGCAAAATGATTATATGTGCATGCATTACTATTGCCTTCTTTACTACTTGTGCATAACGTGAGGACACGTTTTTGTTTAAGTGTGGGGGGGTAGTAGTACATTTAACTTAGGAGTAGAATTAAATTTTTCATTTTTTTAAGTTTAAACAAACCAAACCGAACGCTGAACACATCTCAAGAGGTAATTGCGCGCGAGAAACATTGGCGTGCGCGACCTGTTTGCGTACTCGCGCACCTGAGGTATTTTGTGCTTATATGACATATTCTGATTTTTTGTTAATTTTTTCAAATTTTGTGTATCTCTTAAGTGGAATAACGAGGGATGTGGAGCTGATAGAAACGTCCTAGAGAAGCAGTCGATCGAACGAAGCTTGAGAATCGGTTGCATGGTTATGAGTTTTTTGTGGAGGTTGGTACTCCGCGGTCAAAGGAATGAGAGCAAGCTCAATCACGCAGAGGCCGAAGGCGAAACCCTACCAGCGTGACAAGACGGGAAAACAGACCGTCTTCGTGGAAGTTAGTTGCTCAAGAAGGGGCGCGCGGTTGCAAACGCGCGGTCTGACTTGCGCGCGACTGATTAGAAGCGAGAGCGGGGCGTGGTTCCATAGCTGCTATCCGAAGGCCATGATTGGAAACGTTCTAGGGAAGAATCAAGATCCGGACTAGAAAGAAGAGTATTCAATTCAAAGTTAAAGCTCAGAAGGCCGAAACAATGAAAAGGAGAAATTTGTGCAACAAAGGTTATCAATCTGTCCGAGAAACAAACAGTGAAGCGTCAAAGACGTAAAGCTCAGAAACCCTAAGACGCGGATCAATCACGTACCAGAGAAAGCGAAAACAAGTAACCATGCAAGCGCAACTCAAGTAGAATTCGGTGACCGGTGCTTAAAAAAAGGACTATCTCCCAATCATCCGAATTGATTTGCATTCCACAAGAGAGGTAACACAAGGTTTGAATTAGTTACTTAAATCAGTTTTGTGTTGTATGATCACAAGTGCGCAGGTTGTGAGAGTAGCGCAGACGGGTGGCGCAGTAAGTCCAACATTCACGCGTGCATTACACGAAAGGTAAGGAAGCCGACTTGTTCAGGGACGAACAAGAGTAAGTGTGGGGGATTTGATAGAGTGTAGTTATACGCTACTTTAAGTCCTTTACATTGCTCATATTCTAACATATTTCAGTAAAAGACAATAACTTGATAAAAAGGACAGAAGACCACTAGCCCATGAGCACTATGGCGCGCGAGTGTGGGTCGCGCAGAAGACAGCAAAACGGTGACGTCAGCAGAAAGCGAGATATTCGGGACGATGATGTCATCACGCGCTAAAGATATTTCTAAGTTCGGTTTTTTGGAGATTTAATATTTCCTAAGCTGATTCTTAGAGATATAGATGATTTCCTACAGATATCCTTGCCTAAATATTCGTGGAAACCCTAGGAGGCAAGGTTATAAATATAAAGCTTCATGGAAATCACACACACGCGTACTTAGAGAGCTGAACACGCCGCAGACGGCTCAGAGCAGAACTCCGACGCGCGCAAGCTGTCACGCGAGCCTGACGACGCACCATACAGATTTGTCTTGTTATTTTAGCTGTCTTATAATTATTCTTGAGATGTATTCATTCAGCATGAGTAGCTAAACTCACTGAACTCGGTTTGGATTTTGATCTATGAATAATATGTTTTGAGGTCTTGTTCTTAATTTACATGATTAAGTTTAGTATTATTATTCCGAACTCAATTGCATGATAATTAGGTTAGACAATTAAGCGAAGCCTTGCACCGCAGACTTAGTTGTAGAATCTATTATCTATAGTTAAACTATCAGAAGTACGTGACTGTGAATGATAGGAGTAACACTAGAATAGGCAGTAGCTACCTTGACCGGATTCGTTATTGACTAGACTAGATTGAGTAATAATATCATCAGACTTTGACCGGAGTGTATGTGTAGGTTATTAAGCTGTGACAGGACCTTAATCTACGTGGACAATTATATCATGTACCATTAGTGACCAAGGATAAACATAGAATTCATAGTAAAGAATCTGAACCGAGCTCATCTCTCGCATAGTTATCTGCATCTTTTATACTTGCTTTCTGTGTGTGCGCCAGTTGTACTTGCGCAGCAGTTTTTTCTTTCTTTTAATTGTTCTCACGCACAACCCCAATTCTTTAGTTGTAGTTGAAAAGAGACTTCCACCGTTCCCTGTGGATTCGACCCCAGCTTGCCGATACTATACTAGTAAGGAGAGTAGGGACAAATTTGCAGCACTCAACGACGTGCTCGTCACGCAGCTCTATTCTGCATCACCATTCTGCGCACCTTCTCAGCATTCCTGTGTTGTCCCAC
Source organism: Sedum album (assembly GCA_006409495.1). NCBI lineage: Eukaryota > Viridiplantae > Streptophyta > Magnoliopsida > Saxifragales > Crassulaceae > Sedum > Sedum album. Next base: position 25,811 of record QZGG01000649.1, on the reverse strand, counting down.
GTATCATACTGCTTACGACCTCGCTCTCTGTTTCTTTTATCCGGAGGCTTGCTCTTCATGTTGGTCTGGCGCGCCATTGGTATGATCTTCTGGCTGGTGCGCAATATTTCAGAGTTCGTCGGTCTTATATCAGTTTTGTCTCGAAACTTGACTTGGTTTTCTACTATCGGCTCTTCAGATAACCTGATTCGGTTTATGACATCTAATCTGAGTTTGCTCTTCTTGTCTTGTAATGTCACAATACCACTGCCGACGTCGATGCACACCTTCGCGGTTCTCATGAAGGGTCAGCCGAGGAACACGGTTTCTCTTGCTTCGGTATTGGGTTTGTTCATGTCGACCACGTAGAAATCTGCTAGGAATTTGAGTCCACCGACATGAGTCAAGACATCCTCAATCTTACCCTTTGCTTCGGTCCGTGAGTTATCCGCAAGTAATAGACCAATATCTGTCGGCTCTAGAGGTCCCATAGATGACGCGGAATACAAAGAATATGGTAATAAATTTACCGAGGCCCCTAAGTCGAGCATGCACTCACTCGCAAACGTATCTCCTATAGTGCTCGGAATTGTGAAGGTACCGGGATCAACAAGCTTCTCTGGTAAATCTGGTGCCAAACATAACTTCAAGCTTGCTTGGAAATCATTTAGCATGATATCTTCCTGCTTTTCTGGTGCTACAATTAATTCTTTACTCTGTTCTGTTGCGCCAACAGCGACGCGTGTATCATCTGGCGCGCTAGTATAGTCTGGTTGTGGCGCGTCCATCTGAACCATGTTGATACTTCCCTTGGGGTTCTGAATGACCTGAGAGGGCAGATTACCATCACTAGCCTTTAATTCATTCATAGCAGTGGCGATCTGGGTGAGCTGGTTCTCTATTAGTTTAAACCGTTTGTCATTCTGCTCTTCATTCCTTCGTACTGTCTCAGCCAACTGACCTACTATTTCATCTAGTGACTTCTTGGGTGGCTGCTGGTTGTACTGCACTGGTCCTTCAGCACGTTTGTGTGGCGGGTTATAGGCAGCAGCTGGTGCGTAAGGTCGCGCGCCAGTGGGTGCATTAGGTTGTGCGCGCCAGTCAGCGCGCGGTCTTTGAAAATTCTGTTCATTCTTCCAACTTAACCCGTTCTCAGCTAATCCAAATCTAGGCTGTCCTTGCCTAGCCTGACCATTATTCCATCCTCCTACTGCATTAACATCTGCGTGCTCTTCGAATAGGGAGGGGCATGCGTCAGTCTGGTGATCTGTGGCGTGACAGAATTCGCAGGGTCTTGTATCGACGCTTTGTTTCATCATTAGTGATCAGTGTTAGAAATGTCTATTTTAAGCCCCTACTTTTATGCTTATTTCATATGATTTTAATGTAAAATATATTACTTTTGATACTTTGATTGATGTTTCAGGTCAAAAGCGCGGTTTACACTTTACGAAGGAGCATAAATGGAAATATGAGGAAAAGCACGTGAATTCGGCCTAAATCAGACGTAATTGGAAGCATTTCTGCAATTCTTAGACCGAGTGCACTAAAGAACCTTACTCGAGCAAAATCAGCCGAAGACTCAAGTTACTCGACCGAGTAACTACACTGCTCGAGCAAGTTGTCACGTGACCAAGACCCTTCGTATGGATTATCTACATTCACTCGAGTGAATTAATACAAGAAGATAAATGAAGACCTTTCATTCTACCCGGCCATTTAAGATGAGAAGATAAGGAAGAACTCTACATTTACTCGGCCAATTATGAAGGGAGTTAAAGCAAGACCTTTGAAGTCACTCGAGCCCTAATGAAACACTATAAACATCACAAGAGCTTCAAAGCAAAGTTGGCTGCTGCTGCCCGAGCTACCTACGGGGGCTGAAAATAATATAGTGATTGATCCGATCGAGTAAACCAAGTGAAGAAGAAGAAGGAGCCGAGAGAGCTCAAGATACCGTGTGAATTATTGAAGTTTTGTACTCGAGATACCGAGGAGAATAGCAGCAGCTTTGGAGCTCGACCGTGGATCATCAATCACTGAGAATTTCTAAACTTTACTCTTGTTTTATTTACAATCGTTTTACTTTTAATTGTTTGAATCATGTTTGCATTATCACTCGAGATGAGTGAGTAGTTCTTTATGATGAGGATTTGATGAATCTCTATGCTTATGAATAACTAGAACATGATTATTTAATTTATATGAATCAATTCTTGTATGATAATTGCGTGTGTTGAATCATACCCGAGCTTAATCTTCATAAAATAGGTGTCCTGACAAAACATCTAGAAGTGTAGGTCGGTAGTAGTATATCTAGGGAGGGGACCGAGAGGTGAACTTAGATTATTTAGGATTCAATACAACCATTAGATCAAGTATATTAGCAAAGCGAGAGCAGCGAGTATATTTGGTGCATGAATGTAATAATAAGCGTATTTAGACAAGACTAGTGAATTCCAACATTCGAGAGTGAGGAAACTCTAGTTGAGTAGATGTTTAGGTGTGATTCCAACATTCGAGAGTGAGGATTCGTATGCTAATGCTACTCAGTCTAAATTCTATAATATAAATCCAACATTCGAGAGTGAGGGTTTATATTATCATATAACTATGCATTCTAGATTAAATTGTCATCAAGAAGGAAATTCATAACATATAAATGCAACATTCGAGAGTGAGTATTTATATATCTTGTTTGAGTGAAATCATAAGTATTAGTAGAGGATTCTCATCCTTGTCATAGTTTTTAATATTTGATAAAACCTTTTCTTGAAACATTGCCTTTTAACTATTGCCTTTTGAACACTGCCTTCTGAATAAACAAGACGCTTAAGAACTAAAGTTAAAGCTAGTAATTGAAACTAAAGAATTAAAAAGCTAGTAATCGAGTTTGAAATATAACTTGATTCCACTGTTCCCTTGGGTTCGACACTAGGTCACCCCTAGTTCTATAAATTCTTTTGAGTTGCGTGTAGGAATATTTATCAACTAAATTGCACGCGTCAATTAGTTTCTGCATCATATCTTTTAATTGTTTAATCTCTCCAGTGACATCCACTTGATGCAGAGATCTAGCACGGTTGTTTTCCAAAGAAACCTGATATCTCACTTGATCGGCCATGTCTTCTATTAATTTCCAAACATCCTCCGGGTACATGTTCCTCACATTGCCTCCTGCGCAAGCATTCAGCAACCTGAGTTCCATCTCAGTTAATCCATTGAGGAAGTTCTCTATTAGCACATGTTGCGGGAGTCCATGATTGTAGCAGTTCGCTTCAAGTTCCCTGAATCGCTCATAATACTCGAATAGTGACTCTCCGTGCAAGTGCTTTGGCGCGGCTAGCTCTCTTCTGAGTAGTGACACCTTAGCCGCAGGGTAGAACTTGTCCAAGAACTGTTCCTACAACTCGGGCCACGTCCTTATTGATCCCGGTGCTAGTCCCATCAACCATTGTCGAGCTGAATCACAAAGTGAGAATGGGAAAGCTCTGAGTTTCAGCAACTCTGGGTCCTCGTTCCCATTCCTCATATTCTCACAAATGGCCGCGAACTCTCGTATGTGCTTAACTGGGTTTTCACTGGCCATACCGTGGAACCTTGGTATGTAGTGAACAAGCTGAGTTCTCAGTTCGAAGTGACCATCAGGAGGTAGCACGATGCACCAGGGTTGGTTAACTGCTTGAGGAGCAGACATCTCTTTAATGGTGCGCCGCGCCACAAGTTGAGCAGGTACGTGCGCGACAGGTGGTGGCGCGCGTACATCCACGTTGTCATTTAGCTGATTGTCGTTTATGGGTAGTTCAACATGCATTCTGAACTCTAAGTCTCTGCGCACTTCTCTTCTGATTGCTTCGAGTTCAGCTGGGTGTAAGCGAGCAAAGATGTTTTAAGCGTTGCGCACTGGCGCGTCTGGAGTTTCTCTTCTTCTGCCGATTACACTGTTTTCACCAAAATCTTCCATGCAAGACAAAAACAACAGCTAAATTAAACAATTTTTTTGGATTTTTTATATATAAGATAACAGAAAGTAAATAACAAACTAAATACAAAAGAAAAGAAAAGAAAACTTCTCTAGCCGCTCCCCGGCAACGGCGCCAAAATTTGACGAGCACGTCGTTGAGTGCTGCAAATTTGTCCCGACTCTCCTACTAGTATAGTATTGGTAAGCTGGGGTCGAATCCACAGGGAACGGTCAGAAATCTCCTTTGATCTACAACTAAAATTGGGTTTGTGAGTTAACACGTAAAGAAAACACAGAAAACAGGAGCGTGAGTATACTATTGGCGCACAGAATTAATTACGAGTGTAAAATATAAATGTGAGATGAGCTCAGCTTAGACTTCTCACTATGAACTTCTATGTTTATCACAGGTTTTTCTAAGGATTTATGACAGATTGTTCACGTAAGCTAAGGTCCGGTAAAGGCTTAATAACTTAAACATATATTCCGGTAAAGGTCAATATGATATTACTACCCAACCTAGACTAATTAGTCACGAATCCGGTAAAGGTAGTGACTAACTATTCTAGTGCTACTCCTATCATTCACTGTAACGACTCTCTGATAGTTTAACGATAGATAATAGAGTCTATAATTAGGTCTGCGGGTAAAGGCTTCGCCTAACTATCTAAACTAGTTATCATGCAAGTATACTCGGAGTAATAATACTTTCTGCTGCAGGATTTCTCTTACTTGCTCTGCTGTCCTCCACTTGATCTGCTATTTTCTCAGGTCTCTGAATGTCAATCACAGGACATGATCCTTCAGGTCCTTTATGAAAGTCCTTTTGTCCTTAACTCAGGTATAGAGAACACTTGATTTAAAACATTAAACGAGTGTTGTCATCATCAAAACATGGGCACGTGATCCTTTGAGTTCACAAGAGGTATCCGAACCTCAAAACCCTCTTGAGGGATGTGAACCTCAGGATCTAACACAATGTTTACGGTCGATTCCTTTTAGACAAGGAGACTTGTCGGATGAAAAGGAAGTCATACGATCATCAGTTGAGCGATGATTGTCTTCGCTTGAATCCTAATGCACTGAAAGGGCAGAGGATGATTGGATTAATTGTGAGATGGAGTTGCATGCAAGCTAGCTGCATGTGGGATGGCAGATTCCATGCTGTTCAACAGTGGTTCACTCAAGCCATTCTTTCAGTTGTCTTGAATCAAAATAGCATGATGTGAATGTTTCACAACAAAACTACCTAGTGTTTTGCACTCGGTTGTACCAACATCAAGATGAGCTTGATAAAGATGATGAGAACGACTTAAATACTGGCCATCTTTGAGTTGACAAGAAATAAAGGTGCTCCTTACTTCCTTGAGGTGCAACTTTAGAGTTTTGTGGGTTTGCACAACCAGAGTGACTTGTTGATTAAGTAAGACTAGTAGGTGGTAGGTGCAACTGTCACACTGTTGGGGAAGAATATGGCGTTTGGCCATTTTCCGAGTAGATCGGTATCAATCGAGATACGAACTTGATTTCGAATGAAAATTGACGTGAGGGGAGCAGCTAGCACATTTGTTAATCTGCTAAACTATCTAAGATGCACGATCTTCATGATTTGATCAGATGAAAACAAGCCAGTGACGCTGGCGTGTTGTGAATAACTAGTTTATAACATTGCGCAACTTTCAATGATTATCGTGAGAGAGGTGAATGTTCAATCCAAGCAGGAGCCTCAGCCTCCATGTGTAAGTGATGGCTCCCTGAGTGATAATGTTGCCATAAAATAAGTCAAACGTAGTGTCGGAATGAGGCTTGACACTTGCAGTGAATAATGATCGTTATCATTTAATTAGCCTTCAAGGTTCAATATCTGAGAACATTAAATGATGGTAACTTTTGGATTTGAAATGTGATCAAGTAATTTAGGTACGAACATGTCTCGTTTGATCATTGTTGAAACATGACTGGCAGCGTATTGACATTGATATAATGTCTTATCGTTAAAGAGTAGTAAATTTGAATAATACATTCAAATGTGGGGGCTAGAGATATCTAGCCTAGATATTGATCTTTGATTATATAATGATCAGATCAAAATCAATGGATATGACACAAGTATGTGTAAGATCATATAATAACATGCATATTATAAGAACAAGTAAATGCATGAGTATGTGAAATGTGGATTAAGACTTGCAAATGTGATTTGTGAATATGAAGTCTTGTGTCATATCGATCACATCATGTTGATGACAAGTTGTAAACAATACATGTCCAAGAAGATTTTGAAAGTTCTCTCAAAAGTGACATATGCAAAAGTGAATAGGGTTTCAATGTACTTAAGGTACGCGAACAAATGAGTACACTTATAAGCGGTACAAGTAGTTCATGGCTGCAGCATGAAAAGGTTTTGAAGATATTGTCTATCTCAAATTCACTTTCGATTAGAGTCTTCACTTTGAGAGATAATGGTGTGTCCAAAATCCTCTAGACTGATTATGTCAAGTCAACAGTCATTTGAGAATGAGTTTGAAAATGTCTAGACGGTATCTGTAAGAGGATAGTTCAAAATGGACAAATCATGTACAAAAAATTGATATATACTGAGATAATCAATTAATGATTGTTTACAACATAAATGTTGATGGTAAATCTAGACAAATATGTCAATGACACAATATCATCATACAACTTCTCTTTGATGGAGTCATTTATATTGACTATGAAAGTTTTAGTGAAACTCAAACGGATCCGTTAACTTCAGTGTTAAATAGAAACTTGTAGAGAAGTTAAATAGAATGAGCTTGATTGAAGTCCTTTTGAAATAAAGTCAAGGCAACGGAAAACCCAACCATGATGACTGGAAATCCCAAGAATTTGGTTCAATGGGACAACCTAATTGCTGAGACGGAGTGTGGTCATTGTGGGGGTTACCCCCTGGCTCATTCCTATTTAAACAGTGACTCCCGTACGAGGTTAAGCTTAAAGCTTTTAATGATTCTAATAGTTTGGATAAAGGAAATTCTGAACGGGTAATGCGGGATTACCTAAATAGAGAATCAATTATGTTGGAGAGAAGTGTGGCCGCTTCAAAGGAGAACTATGTGGGCTTAGTTCTTTAGCAACTCTCGCAGAACCAGGAAGGGGTTTCAGGGCCGTAACGAACCCAACCATGAGAAATGAAAGGCTGTCAGGAATATATCTGTGGAAGTTATGTACTTCATTTACATAATAAGACGAACAGTTCAAGGACATCACGTCTACTGAATAGTCAGTAAAGAATGCATTTCTTTCCAAGGGAAGGTTCAAAGGCGTTGCCCACCTATTTTTTGCCGATATAAACCGTAGAAACAATCACCATGTTGAGTCGAGTCTTATGTTTAGAACTCCATTTTCTTTATGTGGGGGATTGTTGGAAAATGTTTAAAGAAAATGTTTAATTCAAATATTTATTGGTAATCATCATGATGGTTTTAAATAGATTTTATATCATGAGTGGTTATCAATTATATTTTTATATATAAGGAGGATGACTCCTACTATTTTGAGATATGTATATAGAAAATATGAAAAACAAAACCTCAATCCTCCATATTTTGGTGTCAAAGTTGTTGGTATCGGTGATAGTGGAAGGAGTCTTTCATTCGCCTTCTTCACATTTGGTGTATGTGAGTGAATGTTGGACTGTTGTATCCTGGGAGACAAATTGCCTAGAGGAAACCCAGCACCGAGTGGGAGGGCAATATTGTTTTAAGGAAAGCGCCGAGCGTGCCTCAGTCACATACGGTTCTGTATCTCTAACTTTGTTATACTGTTTCAGTTATTTCTTTCATATTTTATCATTTAGTAATTTCAATACCTGTAATTTTCTGTCTATTTTACTAATTATTCTAACACAAGATACAATATCATCTATTACATATAAATCCAATTGAAGTACAGGTCAAACGACTCCTCTTCCCATCAATCTTGAGCAAATATCATGAAGCGCATGTTTGCAAAGTGAATTTTACTAGCCGATACTATTTAAGTATGCTCTTAATTTTGTTTGAAATTGTGACGCATGCCAACGCGCAGGGAATATCTTGAAGAAAGATAGGATAGTTTAGTTCATTTAAGTTTGATATATAAAACAAATCTATGAGCAAAAGGTTGTCCATATCGTTTGAACGCAAAAACTTTATATTATGTTTGATTTTGAAATTTGAATGTCTAATACAAGATTTGTCCATCCGTTTCTATTACTATATTATCATACTCACTGTACCGATCATAATCGAAATAGAAAATATAGTTGTTTGATTTTCAAGCACAAGAGCAAGAAAAAAGAGACAGAAGAAATCTTCATACCCTTGGCTAAATAATTTTAACGAAAACACATTATTAAGACTGTGAATAAAGATGAATATAAGATATATTAAAATTGAAAAGAAATAAGTAAAGGATGGTGGATGTTATTCTTATTTTAACATTCGTTCTATATATACATTAAATAAGTTATATTATTGTAAATATTAGGGTCAAGTGAAACATATTTTTTGTAAGACAAAAGAACTTAATTTTAATCATTAATTTTGATTAATAGAGCAATTTAGATTGAATTAATTTTTATTTAAATTTTGGTATTGAATTTGCAAAAATCAAGGTGATTGGGTTAGATGGTTATTAATATTAACAATTGAATTAATATAATCAACGATTGAAATAATATTCTTCAGTCCAACAAACATCATTTTATCCCTTATCCTTCAATTGTTAACAAATACACAAAAATTGTGTATGATTATTTTATTTCCACCAAATTTTATCATACACATATTTTACAAATAACAGCCCTTAGGAATGAGATCCAGAACAATGCAATTTTAAATTAATGATAATCAAAACTACATTGTTGACAGTCAAATTACAGCATTTTATTAAGAATTTAGTATTTAAAATTTGGATAAGATGACGTCGTTATTTTAACATGAACATCAAAAAAAACTACGTTGTATTGATTCGATAAAAATTGCTGCAAAACGCAACACGACGTACAAGATCCAAATCCCTGTCATAATCGAAAAAGAAATTAAACGACAGCGTCTCATACTGAAGCCTGTTCTTCTCCAGCCAAAGAACGAGGGGTTTCTCTAGGGTTTGTTCCATCGGAGATTAAGAATCAAAATCAGAGCCATGAGAAGAGCCTCAGTATTGCTTCTCGCTCGCATCAATCGCTGCCAAAACCAAACCCCACTTCTCCCCAGGACTCCAATCATCCCTCCCATCTCCAATGTCTCATTTCTCAGCGCGAGTAATCTCAACACCATCGCGACTAACTCGGCCAACCCTCAGCGGAAAATGAAAGAAAGGTCTGAACTTGAGAAGGCCTTCGAGTCTGCCAAGACGGCGGAGGACAAGCTTTATGCTTTTAAGGATATGGAGGCCGTTTACAGCGAGCGTGAGCTGGGTTTGGCTTCTTTGAAATTGGGGTTGAAGCTTGATGAGGAAGGCGAGGATCCCGAGTTGGTGTTGACCTACGCTACCAGAGCGTTGACTATTTTGGATGCCGAAAGTGACAAACCTAGTTTGCCTCTTGCCATGGCATTGCAATTGTTGGGTTCTGTGAATCTCAGTTTTAATAAGTTTAGTGAGAGTTTGGGGTATTTGAATAGGGCCAAAAGGGTGCTAAAGAAATTGGAGGAAGCGGAGGGTGTTAACGATGGTGATGTCAAGCCTGTGCTTCATTCGGTGCATCTTCTGTTGGCGAATGTGAAGAACGCGATGGGTAGGAGGGAAGAGGCGCTGGAGAATCTCGAGAAGTGTTTGGAGATAGTTGAGACCATTGCTGAAGAGGGGAGTGAGGAAGTTGCTACGGCAAATAGGGATTTAGCGGAAGCTAATGCCTCAATTTTGAATTTTAAGGAAGCATTACCATATGGCTTGAAAGCTTTGGAAATGCACATGGAGCAGTTAGGGAATAACTCAGTTGAGGTTGCTCATGACAGAAGATTGTTAGGTGTTATTTATACTGGGTTGGAAATGCATGAGAAGGCTTTAGAGCAGAATCAGTTAGCTCAGAAGGTTTTAAAGAACTGGGGCATGACTTCTGATGTACTACGTGCGGAGATCGATGCTGCTAATATACATATTGCTCTAGGAAAGTTTGACGAAGCTATTAATACCTTGAAGGCTGTTGTTCAGCGGACTGGTAAAGATAGTGAGACAAGGGCGTTTGTGTTTGTTTCCATGGGAAAAGCTTTGTGTGGTCAAGAGAAGTTTCCAGATGCAAGGAGGTGTTTAGAAATTGCTTGTGGAATACTTGACAAGAAAGAGAAAGAGAAGCCGATGGACATTGCTGAGGCTTACATGGAAATATCCATGCTATATGAAAGTATGAATGAATTTGAAATCGCAATTACATTGTTGAAGAAAACATTGAATATGCTAGAAAAGGTCCCTGAAGAACAGGCTTCGGAGGGAAGTGTCTCTGCCAGAATTGGATGGTTGCTTTTGCTTACGGGAAGAGCACAACAAGCCCTACCTTATTTGGAGAGTGCCGCAGAAATTATGAAAGAGTGTTTTGGATCCAAACATTTCGGCGTGGCTTACATCTTCAACAATTTAGGAGCTGCTTATTTAGAATTAGATAGGCCTCAGTCAGCTGCGCAAATGTTTGCAGTGGCAAAAGAAATAATGGATGTCGACCTTGGTCCTCATCATATAGATTCTATCGAAGCGTGTCAAAATCTGTCAAAAGCATATAGCGCTATGGGGAGGTAAGTTCATTTTGGCAGTTTTGTTCTGTTGTAAAATTTGACTTTACTCCCTTGCATTATTTCCTACTCTTTGGACAAGAAAATATATTCGAGCAGAACTAAAGCGGCTAAATGAGTTTATGTTATTTCATTGCAGTTATGCCCTTGCTATTGAGTTTCAGCAGCAAGCTATTGATGCTCTTGAAAATCATGGTCCAAGTGTTGAAACTGAACTTAAACAGGCTAAACATCTTCTAGATGAAGTAAAGAAGAAAGCTTCCGGTGCTTTCTTGAATGACCCTGTCACCAAGGCTTTGCCGTTGCCCAGTAGTAGACGACCAGTCCCTGGAATTGCTACTACAGAGAAATATTTAAAAAAGAATTAGGAAATCTGTTTATTGTTTGAGTTGAGATTGGTGAAAGCTTCTTAGAATTTATATTATACGGTTTGTTACATCCGATACGTAATCTTTTTTGGAGCACAAAAGCATACAAGAGGCAAGGCGTTTTTTGGTTTTGCGTACACTTTAGTCTTTTGTTGCATGCTATCAAACTTGTCTTTTGGTATCTTTAGTCTAATGAAAATTCAACAGATGAGAAGACAATTCGTGTGAATTAAATTGTGTTTTGTTTTTGTGGGAAAATGATAATAAACCAAAAAATTATAATAAAATGTGTTCAATTTTCCATAAGCGAATCAATTTTTGATCTACATTCAATTTATCTCTCGAAATTTCATGATCCAAATGGGCCGGACCGTCTGTGGAGGTAGTATCGGTATCTGTCACAAAAACAGGACCAAGAATCCTATCACTCCTTATCGCACGTTGCACCTGCAAAGGAATCAATTGAGGATTATGAAATTCACCTTCTCTGCCATTACAAACTAATGCAATAGCAGCAGAGTTCAAGGCATGAACTATCCTTCTTAAGCGGAGCTGCATATCTCGAATTTGATGTAAAAAATCCCTGCGCTGCTGAAGCCTCTCATAAGGAACTTCAGTTTCCTCACTAGTAAGAAGATTAATTAAAGGATGGGAGCATTGGACCTCTGCCACCCTTTTACCTCTACCTGAAGTAAACTGCAGACCCATTAAAATGCAACTCAAAATACAACCAAAGGCATCCCCTCTTCCCAGATAACACACATAACCATAATCAAAATAAGGTCCGGTTCTATTTTGTGCATCTCTAATCACAAGTAAAAGTGTTGCATCTTCTTTTTAAATTGATTATAATCTGGAGTGTTGTTTGTAAAAAAAATTATTGATTGATGATACACAATATATTTGCGTAATGATCAACCTACTAAATTTACTATTGAAAAAAGTAGACCCTTCTTTTATGTCATATTAAACTATTAGAATAGTTACTAACTATGATATATAAATATGTAGGGAATGTATCTCATGGATCCACCTAAAATGGTGGACTCATGGATCCCTCTTGCATCTCTTGATTGCATTTTTTTAATGTACTAGATTGCACAACGTTATTGCACTCTTCATGTGCATATCACGTTGACGGCACGTCGTTGAGTTCTGCAAATTTATCCCTCTCTCCTCCTTAGTATAGTCTAGGTAAGCAGGGGTTGAATCCACAGGGAACGGTGAGAAGTCGTCTTTTATCTACAAACTAAAGATTGGGGTTTTATGAGTGAGAAAGTAAAGTGAGAAAAACAAGCGCGCAAGTAACACTGGCGCGCGACAGAATGCAGTTATAAGAGTGTTTAACAGAAACAGAGATGAGCTCGGTTCAGATTCGTCACTATGAATTCTATGCTTATCATTGGTCACTAAAGATATATGATATAAAGTTCACATAAGTTAAAGTCCGGTCAAGGCTTAATAACCTACACATACATTCCGGTCAAAGTCTGTATGATATTACTACTCGGTCTAGTCTAATTAACCACGAATCCGATCAAAGTAGTGATTAACTATTCTAGCGCTACTCCTATCATTCACAGTCACGTACCTATAATAGTTTAACAACATCGATAGATTCTATAATTAAGTCTGTGGGTCAAGGCTTCGCTTAACTATCTAACCTAATTGTCATGCAATTGAGCTTGGAGTAATAATACTAAACATATCATGCATTAAGTACAAGACCTCAAAACATATTATTCAAAGATCAGAATCCAAACCGAGTTCAGTAAATTAGCCAGACATACCGAGTGTATACATCTCAAGGTTTAAGTTTGAACAACAAAAATAACAAAACAAATCTGAATGACGTGTCGCTCTGCTCGCGTCGGAAGCTTGCGCGCACGGCTCTTCGCAGCTAGGTCTGAATTGCGGATGAAGCTCTCTCTGTGATTCCCCTCATGCATGGTATTTATATGTCTTGCTTGCTAGGGTTTTCGCAAGAAAATATATAGGAATCATCTTTATCTCTAAACCAGCTTTAGATCTTTATCTCTAAAAACCAGATTTAGAAATATTCTTTGCGCGTGATGACGTCATCGCTCCGGATTTGTCGCTGATTGCTGACGTCATTGTTTCCTCTGCGCTGCGCGACTCACTACTCGCGCGCTACACTTCTCGTGCGCTCCTTGGTTTTCCGGTCTTGTTAGATTGTTGTTCTTTTCTCCGAGAGTCAGCCTTCTTGTCGCTCTTTTGTTCTAACTCTTCTGATAACCCTGAGACATAAAACTACACCAAAAGCGTAATCTTATACTAAAAAGGTTAGAAATCTAAGTAGTGTAAAGGACCTGAAACAACATACAAAAGTGCCTTATCACACGTGCAGAACATGTGCAACTCACACGTCTCATTAATGTGTTGACACAATCTGGTGCATTCAAAAAATACAATCAACGAATGCAAGAGGTGATCCATGAGTCCATCATTTTAGGTGGATCCATGAGATACAATTCCAATGTATGTATATCATTTTTAATCAAAGATTAATTTAAGAGTGAAAAACTATATTATTTGTTCACTAATATTAATATGTTAACTCACTATTACAAGTTGTTTGTCATCATCGTAAAACATCATCAAAACAAATAGATTAACCTAAGTATTTTAAGCGTACTCATTCGAATCATGGTGCATGTGTTACGTATTCTATTAGGAGAATAAATGCCATATTTATTATGACTAATGATATAATAACTCTCATGCAATGTGTAAGGGTAGACAATGAATGAATAACAAGCTTCTCAACTTCGTCTTCTCTATTCTCTAATTTACTCTTCTCATCTTCTAAACCCTAATTTCTTCTATCAAGATACGAGTTCGTATCAAATGGTGCTTTTTCATCGAGAGTTGAATATCAAGTCAAGTTCAATAGAAGTCGATGATGATTTGAGTCCGAAAGATATTGAGGCTCTAATGAACATCGATCAAGAAATTATCAAGATCAAAGAACTTTTTACAAGAATGGAAGAATCGTTTCACCAACAAGCTGCCACTACTAAGAGACATACGAAAAAACTAGAAAGAATGGTCAACACCCTTGGAATGAAGTTAGGATACAGTCAGAGTCCACAATCGTCAAAAAATCAGATTGCTCAGCCTGTAAATTCATCATTAGAGGTGAGTGAAACTGTATCCATTTCAGTCAAACAGAATTCGGTTGGTGAACGCGTCGCTCTGCAACTTAAATCGAAATTAAACTCTTCCATTCGGTCGAGTCATCTGATTCACTCGACCGAGTCAAACTATTGGGCCATATCACCTTAAACATTAAACAAACCCTAGCCCAATTACACAAAACAAACCTTAACTCGACCGATTCAAACACTTAGCCATTTTCACTTCACTCAACCAAAATCTCACCTTTCCCAAATCCTACACAATTCGAACACCAATGGAAAACCAAGAGCGGAGCAAAGTAGTTTTCAAGAAAAGGAAATTGTCTAAACAAAGAACTGAAGTCACTCGACCGGAAGAGAACCCTCACCCGGCCGACTCGAGTGCAACTCGACCTATTGATGGTAACAATCCCTCTTTTGTTGAATCTACTCCCTATCCATTCAATGCACAAATTAGACTAGATTCGGAGATGAAAGTAAGGGAAAAGAAGCTAAGGAATTTCAAAGTTCTTACTCCTTTATTTTTGGACACTGAATTTCTAGACAAAGTGGTGTTGATTTTTGATAAGTTTGAGCCGAGGTTTAAGAACCATGGATTAGGATTTGTGTTTGGTGATGATCCGGGCGTGTACGAAAAGGTAGTGCGCGAGTTTATTTATTCACTTAAGACCAAATGGCGAGTGGTCGAGTTAAGAAGCCACAACGTAGAAGTTGTGAAAGAATGGAAATTTCGTTTGGGAAACAAGGACTTTTTCTCTCTAGTGATGAATTAAGAATTGCATTTGGTTTGGAGCATTGCAAACCATGTTTACCGATCACTAAGAATATGAGGAACATAGTTTGGAAAGAACTCACAAACGGTAGTATGGATTATAAGTCGGGTCGCACGGCTACAAAGATTAGAAGTTCGGAATGGAAATTTATACATCGTCTCATAGCTACTTGCCTATACCTTCGTAGTGATAAGGGAAGATTCGTGAACAAGGATGATTTGAATATAATGTGTTGTATTCACGAAAATCTTTCGTTTGATGTGCTCACTTGCATCACTAGGACACTTGAAGAATGTCACTTGAAGTCATTCAAAGGATTGTACATCGGTGGAGGATATTTTGTCACCATGCTTGCTAAGCATGTAGGATTTTCACTCGACCCGAGCAAGGCATTGCCGAAACAAGTACTAGGAGAGGTCGAGCTACTAAGTCGTGGACTTGTTAAGAAGATTAAACTTAAAGGAGGAGATATTATTGTCTTACCCGAAGACGAGGACAAAGATGATATTCGTCCTGACTCACCACCACTCGAGCAGCCCAAATTGCCACCTGAGACCAACACATTTGATGAGCTATTAAGGAACTCTAGAAATATGATTGCATGGCAAAGGGAAATCACTAGTTGGTATACCGACATGGCTATTTGGCAAGGAGAAATGATGAAGACATTGTTCACTAACACCTCGTGTGAAGTATACCGATCACCGCCTCGACCTACATTGCATCACTCGACCGAAGAAAATGCTCAAGAAGATGAAGAATTCGTAGATGCAGAAGATAACGTGGGTGACACCGAATAAGTCCCTATCCATGAGTTTGATAGTGAAACAATTTCCGAATCCTTAGAAACACCCGATGACTTCATAATCTCTCAAAGGAACAATCAAAACAACCCATAAAAACCAACTTTCACTACTCGACAATAGATTGATCGAGTACTTGACATTTGCACTTGTTTGAACATTTTAACTTGATTATCTATCATGTTTTGCTTTGTTCGTTATATAATGACAAATCTTTGTTAGCATTGCAAGAATGATACATGTGCAGCGCATTGGATAGTCAAGACACGAAGAATAATGTCAAGAACGATACACTCGACAACCAGCTAAGTATCTCTACACCTTAATCTTAATTTATTGCTTAGGGACTAAGCAAATTTGTAAGTGTGGGGTGGGGAGTAGTATGCATACAAATTTTCATGATATATACATTGCATACTTTTCAAAATTTGCATACATCCTACTATTTAAATGAAAAACACTTTGAAAAATGTCAATTAAACATGCTTAACAAGATCGAGCACTTCTATTAAAAATGTTTGCTGAGAACTCATGAATTGAAATTTTTGAATTGAACGATTTTCATGATAGAAAATTCATTTCTTGTGACTCAACATAAGAGCTTGCCTAATTTGATTTTTTCTTAGAAATTTTTGACATAACACCTTGAGAAAAACAAAGTTTTATCCAATTTCATAGAGGAAATTTTTGAACAAAACATGGATAATATTTCATAAAGCTTTTGTATTGCCTTTAGGTGACTTAAGCATATCTCGTAATATATGGTGCATTTGTTGTAACACTCGAGTTAATATTTTGGCATCTAGTCAAGTCTTAAGTGTGGGGTTATCTAATAAAGTCGAGCATTTGCCGAGGGTTAGGAAAGAAAATAAAATTTCAAATATCTAGTATTTCCCCTTGAAAGTATCTGCTTTGACAAAACAAAAAGAAAAGAGAAAAAGAAAGAAAAAAATATATAAAAGAAAAAAAATTGTTTCCCCACTTAAATCCTTGCTATTGCCTAAATTATTTGGCGACTCGAGTGAAGCTGTCGAGTGATAACTATTGAGAATTGCTTAAGGACGATCCTTGTACCTATGTACGTATGCATGACATGCTTTTGAGAGAAAAATTCATGATACTCCCAAAGCTAATTTTTAGAGATAAAGATGATTTCCTAAAGATTTTCTTGCCTAAATATTCGTGGAAACTCTAGGAGGCAAGACTATAAATACAAAGCTTCATGGAAATCACACAAAAAGGGCTGCACAGAGGGGAAGAAGTGGCTCAGAGCAGAATTCAGACCTAGCCGTGCGTGCAAGCTGCCGACCCGAGCCAGACGACGCGTCATTCTGATTTGCTTGTTACTTTAGTTGTTCAATATTTATGCTTGAGATGTATACATTCAGTATGAGTAGCTAACTTACTGAATTCGGTTTGGATTCAGATCTATGAATTACATGTTTTGAGGTTTTGTTCTTAATTGCATGATAAGTTTAGTATTATTATTCCAAGCTCAATTGCATAATAATTAGATTAGACAATTAAGCGAAGCCTTGCACCGCAGATTTAGTTGTAGAATATGTTATCTATAGTTAAACTATCAGAAGTACGTGACTGTGAATGATAGGAGTGACACTAGAATAGTCGATAGCTACCTTGACCGGATTCGTGGTTGACTAGACTAGATTGAGTAATAATATCATATGGACTTTGACCGGAATGTAAGTGTAGGTTATTAAGTTGTGACAGGACCTTAACCTACATGAACATTATATCATGTATCTTTAGTAACCAATGATAAATGTGGAAATTCATAGTGAAGAATCTGAACCGAGCTCATCTCATTTATATTTATTAACATCTTGCGTGACTGCTGTCTGACTGTGCGCCAGTTTCACTTGCGCAACTGTTTTCTTTTCTTTTAATTACTTTCACTCACAAACCCCAATCTTTAGTGTAGATCAAAAGACGACTTCTCACCGATCCCTATGGATTCGACCCCAGCTTACCAATACTATACTAGTAGGAGAGTCGGGACAAATTTGCAGCACTCAACGACGTGCTCGTCAGAGTCCAACATTCGGGAGTGAGGATTCGTATGCTAATGCTACTCAGTCTAAATTCTATAATATAAATCCAACATTCGGGAGTGAGGATTTATATTATCATATAACTATACGTTCTAGATTAAATTGTCATCAAGAAGGAAATTCATAACTAGATTAAATTGTCATCAACCTTGTCATGGTTATTTGATAACAAAACCCTTTTTTCCAAACATTTCCTTTAAAATAAACAAAACACTTAAGAACTATTTTGAAAACTAGTAATCGATTTTAAAGTATAACTTAACTCCACTGTTCCCTTGGGTTCGACACTAGGTCACCCCTAGTTCTATAAATTCTTTTGAGTTGCATGTTGGAATAAATATTTATCTACTAAATTGGCGCCGTTTTCGGGGAAAGGAGTTTAGTTTTTAGTTTTTAAAATCTTTCACTAGTTTAATTTTTAGTTTTAGATTTCGAGTCACTCGAAATCCCACTAAACTTTCATTTGCCTATCTTTTCTAGGTATTACTAAAATTCACCTTTTTGTAGGTGAATGCAATCAAACTCTAAAGTGAAGAAAAAGGTGCAAGTGGACGTCACAAACTCAAGTTCTAGCTCTTCGAGATCTTCTAGACCTTTAACCTCAACTTCGTGGAAATTCCCTTGGACAATACCTAAGAAACCGAGAACAAATCATCACATTCGACCGATCAGGAAACTCACTCGACCATACATGGAAAATCAAACTCGACCGCAAGGAGCAGCTCGAGCAGGGCCTGAGTTCGAGCAACCAGCCGAGTATTACATAACTCCAACCATTGGAAGTTATGATACCCCCGTTCACATTCCCAATGAAGAAGGATACGACTTTGAACTTCGAGGAGGACTCATCCAAATGATCAAGAGTGAATCATTTGACGGATACGGTAACCCTTACGTCCATCTTAATAATTTTACTGAACTATGCCGTACGTATAAATGTGCAGGAGTACCTCGAGAAATAGTTTACATGAAGCTATTCCATTTTCTCTAACCGATGGAGCGAAAGATTGGCTTCAAGGACACGAGCCAAACACATTCAAGATAGGGGACGCATTAGCCCAAGCTTTCGTAAACCAATATTTTCCCCCTGGAAAGGTAAAACGTATTAGGGATAGAATTAACAAATTCGTTCAAGCCAACAATGAATCTTTTCACGAAGTGACGAACGATTCAAAGGACTTCAACGCGAATGTCCTCATCATGGATATAACAAAGGGGAATTGTTGTCGATGTTGTACGATGGAATGGACGAAAACAGTCGATTACGCATGGATCAAGGAAGCGGAGGAAGCATCATGGGACTACCCGCGAGCGAAGGATTCAAGGTTTTAGAGAAACTCGCATGGAACAGCCACCAATGGGGTGGAGATCAAAACCATCTAAAGAAGGAGGAACTTGAGCCGAGTACAAATTCA
This sequence comes from Sedum album, assembly GCA_006409495.1. Lineage (NCBI taxonomy): Eukaryota > Viridiplantae > Streptophyta > Magnoliopsida > Saxifragales > Crassulaceae > Sedum > Sedum album. The sequence continues at coordinate 6,530 of QZGG01000649.1, read as the reverse complement.
GTCACAAAAGCCTACTTTAATAATCTTTCAAAAACTGTTAACTCTTTAGTGCAAACCCTTTCTAATCTTAACTTAGATAAGAAGAAAACACAATTGAACGTCTACGAAGTTAGCGAGCACATTGAAGAAGCTTACGGCCCAAAAGGAGGAGAAGACGTTAGCTACATAGCTCGAGGACAAGGATCCTACGTACTCCTCAACAAAGGCAGACTAGATTCTACTCTGATTCGAAACCACCATACCCTACTCAAGGGTACAGTAACCAAAACCCAGGTAAGTCTAAATACTTTCCAAGAGACCAAGCTAGAGGAGACTACCCGAGCAACCAAGCCTCGAGTCTGAACCACGGCCCGAGCACAAATCAAAATTTCAACCAAAGGAAGAAAGACAAGAAATCTGAGGAACCCACCTTAGCGCAACTAATGACTCAAATGATAGCTACTCAAGCACAACAGAGCAAAGACATTCAGAATACCTTCGCGGAACTCCAACAAGGGAAAGCCGAACGGAAGATGCTTGAGACACAGTTTGCGGAATTCGCTTCAACGCATTCGAGGAATTCTAGAAAACTTCCTTCTCAGCCCAAAATAAACTCAGCCGACGTAAGCGCTATCACTTTGAAGAGTGGTAAAGAGCTCGAAGGACCAAGACCAAAGAAAGCATCAACAAATTCAGCCGAGCAAGGTGAACCGAGTAACACTCAGCAGCCCGAGCAGGAAGAGGAAGCCACGGACAAGGAAAGTGAGCCGCCTTACGTAGCACCACCAGCTTACGTTCCACCACTTCCATTCCCAAACAGACAAAAGAAGGTAAAGGAAACAGCCGCATTCAAGAAGTTTGCTGAAATTCTCGGAAAGCTTAGCATCACTCTACCATTTGCAGAGGTAATTTCTCAAATGCCCACCTATGCTAAATTCTTGAAAGATATCATAACTCATCGTCGTGAATTATGTGATGTAGACCATGTTGCTTTAGGACCTAATTCTAGTGCCATAATCCAACGTAAGATGCCTAAGAAACAAAAAGATTATGGTTCATTCACTATACCGATCGCCGTAGGAGATTTAAATATCGATGATGCCTTTTGTGATCTAGGAGTAGGAGTTTCCATAATGCCATTTATCTTATATGAAAAATTGGGAATAGGAGAACTTTCTAGCACCACTTTAATCCTTAGACTAGCTGATAGGTCTAAACGAGTACCAGTTGGTGTGTTAGAAGATATGCCCGTTAAAATTAGAGAATTCTATGTTCTTGTGGATTTTTATGTGTTAGAAATGGATGATAACCCTTATGCCGAAATTCCTATTATTATGGGAAGACCATTTTTAATCACAGTCAAGGCATGGATAAATTGTGGCGATGGTTCAATTGAGTTGGACCTAGGTGAGAACAAGGTAAAATTTTATCTCTCTGTTGAGCACGTCGTTGAGTGCTGCAAATTTGTCCCGACTCTCCTACTAGTATAGTATTGGCAAGCTAGAGTCGAATCCACAGGGAACAGTGAGAAGTCGTCTTTCGATCTACAACTAAGATTGGGGTTTATGTGAGTTAAACAAGCAAAAGGAAGAAAACAGGAGCGTGAGTAATACTGGCACACAGAATGAACACAAATGTAAACTATAAATAAGAGATGAACTCAGCTTAGACTTATCCCTATGAACTTCTATATTTATCACGGGTTTTTCTAAGGATCTATGACTAATTGTTCACGCAAGCTAAGGTCCGGTAAAGGCTTAATAACTTACACATATATTCCGGTACAGGTCTATATGATATTATTACCCAACCTAGTCTAATTAACCACGAATCCGGTAAAGGTAGTGATTAATTATTCTAGTGCTACTCCTATCATTCACTGTAACGTACCTCTGATAGTTTAACGTTAGTTAATAGAGTCTATATTTAGGTCTGCGGGTAAAGGCTTCGCCTAACTATCTATACTAGTTATCATGCAAGTTTGCTTGGAGTAATAGTACTAAATAGGTCATGTATTAAGAATAAAACCTCAAAACATATGATTCATAGATTAAAGTCTAAACTAAATTCAGAAAGTTAGCTAGACATGCTGAACATATTCATCTCAATATTCATATGAAAACAAAAAGTGAAGACACTATAGCCTGGCGCGCACGTCGTCAGGCGCGTCTAAGTCTTGCGCCGGCAGTTGACGAGTACGTCGTTGAGTGCTGCAAATTTATCCCGACTCTCCTTACTAGTATAGTATCGGCAAGCTGGGGTCGAATCCACAGGGAACGGTGGAAGTCTCTTTTCAACTACAAACTAAAGAATTGGGGTTGTGCGTGAGAACAATTAAAAGAAAGAAAAACTGCTGCGCAAGTATAACTAGCGCACACACAGAAAGCAAGTATAAAAGATGCAGATAACTATGCGAGAGATGAGCTCGGTTCAGATTCTTCACTATGAATTCTATGTTTATCCTCGGTCACTAATGGTACATGATATAATTGTCCACGTAGATTAAGGTCCTGTCACAGCTTAATAACCTACACATACATTCCGGTCAAAGTCTGTATGATATTATTACTCAATCTAGTCTAGTCAATAACGAATCCGGTCAAGGTAGCTACTGCCTATTCTAGTGTTACTCCTATCATTCACAGTCACGTACTTCTGATAGTTTAACTATAGATAATAGATTCTACAACTAAGTCTGCGGTGCAAGGCTTCGCTTAATTGTCTAACCTAATTATCATGCAATTGAGTTCGGAATAATAATACTAAACTTAATCATGTAAATTAAGAACAAGACCTCAAAACATATTATTCATAGATCAAAATCCAAACCGAGTTCAGTGAGTTTGGCTACTCATGCTGAATGAATACATCTCAAGAATAATTATAAGACAGCTAAAATAACAAGACAAATCTGTATGGTGCGTCGTCAGACTCGCGTGACAGCTTGTGCGCGTCGGAGTTCTGCTCTGAGCCGTCTGCGGCGTGTTCAGCTCTCTAAGTACGCGTGTGTGAGACTTCCATGAAGCTTTATATTTATAACCTTGCCTCATAGGGTTTCCATGAATATTTAGGCAAGGATATCTGTAGGAAATCATCTATATCTCTAAGAATCAGCTTAGGAAATATTAAATCTCCAAAAACCGAACTTAGAAATATCTTTAGCGCGTGATGACGTCATCGTCCCGAATATCTCGCTTTCTGCTGACGTCACCGTTTTGCTGTCTTCTGCGCGACCCACACTCGCGCGCCATAGTGCTCGCGCGCTAGTGGTCTTCTGTCCTTGTTGTCAAGTTGTTGTCTTTTGTTCTGGAAATCAGCCTTCTTGTTGCGTTTTCGTTCTAACTCATCTTTTAGACCTGAGATACAAAACTACACCAAAAGCGTAATCTTATACTGAAATATGTTAGAATATGAGCAATGTAAAGGACTTAAAGTAGCGTACAACTACACTCTATCAGCAGTTCTGCGATCTTCTCTTCTAATCTGCTCCAAGTCGCCTCTCTACGCAAATATGTACATGTCTGGAACTTCCTGGTAGCTGAGTATTTATACTCTTGCCTTCTAGGGTTTTCACGAATAATTAGGCAAGAGAATATATCCTTATCACTAAAAATCAGCTTTGGAAATATCTTTATCTCTAAATATCAGACTTCGAAATATTCTTTGCGCGTGATGACGTCATCGCTCCGAATTTGTCGCTGATTGTCATCGCTTCGGATTTGTCGCTGATTGCCGACGTCATCATTTTGCTCTGCTCTGCGCGACCCATACTCGCGCGCCACACTACTCGCTCGCTCGTTGGTCTTTGGCTCTTGTCAACTTTGTTGTCTTTTGTTCCGAGATTCAGCCTTCTTGTTGCATTTTTGTTCCAACTCTTTCAATTAACCTGAGATACAAAACTACACCAAAAGTGTAATCTTATACTAAATATGTTAGAATCTAAGCAGTGTAAAGGATCTAAAACAGCATACAAAAGTGCTCTATCACTCTCTAAAATGATGAAAGCACCTACTTGTTCTTTGGATTGTGATTTGTTTGATGCTAATATCTCAAATAGTGATATAGTTGATATTTCCGCGCTAACAATTCTTGAAAGTGAAGGAAAGAAAGATAAAAAATGTCGAATCTCATGGATGAAACCGAGTACTCGACCGAGTCATTTTCGGTCGAGCAGAATTTGATCGAGCAGAATTTGACCGAGCAAGAACTTACATGTAATCGTTCAATCATAAGCAACTCGAGCAAAGGTAACGAATTTGGTCAGGAATTGAAACCTCTTCCACCAAATCTAAGGTACGAATTTTTGGTTTCAGAAAAAATTTCGCCAGTAATCATAAGTGCTTTGCTAAATCAAGATGAACTATGAAACTCATGCATGTTTTACGTACACATAAAGATGCTATAGGACACTCTATAGATGATTTAAAAGGAATTAGTCCCGACGTATGCATGCATAGGATTCGTTTATGCGATGACGCAAAACCATCTAGGGAGTTTCTTAGGAGACTAAATCCCAAATTAGGTGAAGTTGTTCTGAAAGAAATAACAAAACTTAGAGATGCAGGAATCATATACTCGATCCCCGATTCAGATTGGGTTAGCCCAATCCACGTCGTTCCAAAGAAAGGAGGATTAACCGTAGTTAAAAACGAAAATGATGAATTAATCCCCACTAGAACCGTAACCGGATATAGGATGTGTGTCGATTATAGAAAACTTAATAAAGCAACTAAAAAGACCATTTCCCTATTCCATTCGTGGATCAAATGTTGGAGAGACTTTCCGGGCACGAGTACTTTTGTTTCCTCGACGGGTATAGTGGATTTTTCCAAATACCTATCCACCCCGAGGACCAAGAGAAGACCACGTTCACATGTCCATATGGAACGTTCGCGTACAGAAGAATGCCTTTCGGGTTATGCAACGCTCCGGGAACTTTTCAACGGTGTATGATGTCCATTTTCTCCGAGTACCTCGAGAAGACTATGGAAGTTTTTATGGATGATTTTTCAGTTTACGGAGACTCGTTTGACGATTGTTTATCGAATCTATCCAAAGTTCTAGCCCGATGCATCGAGATGGACCTGGTTCTAAACTGGGAGAAATGTCATTTCATGGTTCAAGAAGGAATAGTGCTCGGACACCTAGTTTCAAAACGAGGTATCGAAGTCGACAAAGCCAAGATCGAGGTGATCGAGAAGCTCCCACCGCCTAAGGATGTACGAGGTATTAGAAGCTTTCTCGGACACGCCGGATTCTACAGAAGATTTATCAAAGACTTCTCGAAGATAGCAAAACCACTCACAAACCTTCTCGCTAACGATGTTAAGTTCGTGTTCGATGATAAATGTCATGAAGCGTTCGAGACGTTAAAGAAGTTACTCACAACCGCCCCGATCGTTCGAGCACCAAATTGGGATTTACCGTTCGAACTAATGTGCGATGCAAGCGACGGAGCAATTGGAGCATGCCTCGGACAGAGAGTTGATAAACGTCTTCATGTCATTCAATACACGAGCAAGGCACTCGATGCAACCTAAGAAAACTACACCACAACCGAGAAGGAGATGTTAGCGGTAGTTTACTCGGATCATACCTCGTTGGATCAAAGACCATTGTTTACTCGGATCACGCAACACTCAAATACTTGATGAACAAAAAGGACGCAAAACCCAGACTTATTAGATGGATTCTTTTATTGCAAGAGTTCGACATAGAGATCAGAGACAAGAAAGGAGTCGAGAACGTAGTAGCCGACCATTTATCTAGACTCGAGACTACCTTAGAGGATAAAGGAAGTGGAGACCCTATCAAGGATTCATTCCTAGGAGAATACTTGCTCTCCATAGACTCAGCTCCAGACAAAGACCCTTGGTAGATTTTGTGAACTATCTTGTTTGTGGAACACTACCACCAGAGATCACGTATGCACAAAAGAAGAAATTTCTCCGAGACGCTACTCGATACTATTGGGACGAGCCTTATCTTTATAAGTTAGGATTGATGGCATATATCGTACGTGTGTAGCAGAAAAAGATCAACATAGAATCTTACGCGAATGTCATTCTTCATTCTCGGGAGGACACGGATCCACATCCAAAACAGCCGCTCGAGTAATGCAGTCGGGATTCTATTGGCCAACTATTTTTCAAGATGCTCATAAGTATGTTCAATCTTACGGAAACAAGTACATTCTAGTAGTGGTTGACTATGTGTCTAAGTGGATAGAAGCCATAGCCACCCCCACATGCGATGCGAAGTCCGTAAGGAAACTATTCAAGAAGATCATTTTTCCTAGATATGGTGTACCTCGAACTATCATTAGTGACAATGGAACGCACTTTAAAGAGAAACAACTCGAGAAGATGCTTCGAAAACATGGAGTATATCACAAGATTTCGACACCCTACCACCCCCAATCCAGTGGTCAAGTAGAAGTTTTGAATAGAGAAATCAAAACTATTTTAGAAAAGACTATTTCAGGAGCAAGGAAGGAATGGGCGTCGAAGCTAGATGACGCACTATGGGTTTATAGAAACTTCAATAAATCA
>QZGG01000648.1:0-116004 GCA_006409495.1 Sedum album | reverse complement strand
CCTTCTTACCTTCGTGCATTACTCAATTCTTTTAAGGCGAGGATGATGAAAACCACCTGGGTCTCTGTCAACTTAACAATATTTTTCGAAAGATGTTACCAAAAAGGTCTTACATGTCTTGTTACTATCTCGGGTTACTAAATTCTTTTGAAGACAAGCTGAATCGTAGCTTTAACAAACTAATGGAGACATCAAAGGATAATGTTTTGAGCTTGTCATGGATGAAGTTAGCTTTGGAGTCACTGTGCGAGACTAACAGTGATATCACGAGCCTTATGGTCGATCTAGGGCTTTCTGGTATTGGTGTGGATGAAGAATGGTGTTCGGTTTATCTGGCCAATGCCAGGAGTTTAATGGAAATGTGCATTTATTTCGACTTTGAGATCATGCAGCTTAACCAAGTCAGTGTTATTCTTAAGTCTTCCCTCCAAAATGTGACTCCCAATACCACAGATTTTGAAGCCATTCAGCTCTCACTATTAGCATGGCAGAATCCAATTCATGAAAAGAAACTAGCACTGGAAAAATTCAGTGCTGTAATGGAAAGCATCTTCGCATCCCTTGAATTGCCCAGTATTAAAAACCTAGACAAAGGAAAGGTCATGATGCGCGCAATGTACGGATACAAGTTGAAAACTTTGCTGATAAGCAGCATCATCACATCAGCTTTCTCCAACTCCACTGAGAAACTTGTTGAGGTTCATATCCCTGAGACATTGCCATGGGCTGATTCCTTTACAAGATTGCAGTCGCTGCTGAACAAAGAGATGAGAATTCAGTTTGCTAACCAAGGCTGTTTAAAAGAGCTGCAAGGTATCGTATATTTACTCGACTTATCACAAGCTCAAAATACACTTGTCAAACCAGAGATTCAGGAATCCATTGTCTCAGATATGAAAAAGGCAGCAGACAAATTGTCTGATGCACTCTATCTTCTAGCAACTGAGATTATAACGTTTCAGAAGACAGTTGTGATCACTCTAACAATTGACCTCGTATGTAATGCAGTTTTTGGAAATTAATGTATTTTGTCATTGTAATTGTTCTTTTTTTTTCTGGGGATGTCTGATGTTTCTACTCTATGCATATTAATAGTTGTTTTGTCATAAATAAGAATGAAGTTCATACAATAAGTTTCTGGATCAGAATTTTATTAGTCAGCAAATAAGTATAATTTTACTTGCATCTCAAGAAAACACAAACAGATGTGGTTTGGGAACCAAAGACTTTAGGGAGTTCACATATCCTCAACACACTTTATTCATATCCCGAAATCTCTAAAGTCTAAACACTAATTTCCTGCAAAACTTAAAACTGAATGATTTAGTCTGAACCTTATTATTCTTGAACTCAGCCTATGAATTACTTGAGTCATTATCAACGTTAGCTTGGGTGGTTCGAAAGATAACGAAATAATTATATGGATGATTTCAGAAAAGTTGATTTATTGGAGTGGTTTTCAAAAAAACATCATATTGAGTTTGAAGACTTGTTACAGTTCCCTGAATGCAATAGCAGCATCAAAATAATTAGGAAATTGAATTATCTAATACTACATATATTATTCAAACTGCCCCTACGCATTGTTTCCTAATCTCAATTCTCACCGCTCGAATCTCTCATCAACTTTCCTTGTTTTATTAGATTTCCAAGTTTCACATTTCCTTACCGGCCTAAAATTGTTAGTTTCCTATTTTTTATTTCTTTCCAAGTTTCAATCATCGCCTCTTCACATATAAATACGATCTTCCTCATACTCAATTTCTCCATCATTTCATTCCAACAGAGCAGACAGCAGAACAATCATCTGTCTAAGGTTAGATATCTTATATCCTTTGCCGATTGAACATGTTTATCAGTGTGGGTTTTAACATTGCAATGTAATTGTCTTCTTTTCCAGTTAGCAGATACTGAAAGATGGTACAGAAAAGCAGCAGGTCTTGCATATCTCCTTACTTTCTCGGATTACTCGATTCTTTTCAAAACATGTTACCAGAAAGGTATTACATGTCTCCTTCCTATCTCACGTTACTCAATTCTTTTGAAGAAAAACTAGAACTAAGCTTTAACAAGCTTATATCGGAGACATCAAACCATGATATATTGAGCTTGTCATGGATTACGTTAGCATTGAAGTCACTTTGCCAGACTCTGGATGATATCACCAGCCTTACCATTCATCTTGGGATTTCTGTTTTTGATTTGGATCAAGAAGCGACTCATATTTATCTTGACAACAAAATCCATTTACTGGGCATGTACACTACTTTTAATGATGAGATCGTGAGACTTAGCAAACTCACTCATTCTCTACAAAATGTGATTCCCAATACCACACATATTCATCACTCAATATCTGAATGGAAGCAACAAACTCATGATTGGGATCCAAAAATGGACAATTGGATTTTAATGACAAAAAGCTACATCGAATCACTTAAACTGCCCAGTGTTATAATCCCCACCAAAGGAAATGTGTTGATGCGCGCAATATATGGACTAAAGATGAAAACTTTGTTGATCAGCCGCGTCTTCACATCAGCTTTCTTCTACTCTAACAATCATGATATGTTTTATATCACCGACATCACGTTGCCTTGGGCTGATACCTTTACAAGTTTGCAGTTGCTGATAGACAGTGAGATCGTATATCAGTCGATGAAGCATGGGGGCAACCCGGGTTTCAAAGAGCTACAAGCAATCACATACACACTCAAAATATGCAAAGATCAGAATACACCAGAGGTTGTGGAATCTACAGTCTCAGACATCAAAGAGGCAGCAGAAAAATTCTGTGACGCAGTCGAACTTGTTTTACCAAAGATAGAAAAGTTTACCAACAAATTCATGTTTTCATTGGTGGAATCTGCACATTGTTTAGAAGCTAAATATCTGAATGGATTCCCAAGAAAGCTGAGGTTGTGTGAAATCATCACTTTAAAGACGGCCTCCATATTTAAAGTTGTACAGTTTAAGAAAGGAAATAAGCAATCTTTAACTTGTATTCCAACTTGATGAAGTTAGCTTATTTTGTCTTTTTAATTCTTCTTTTTTTGGAACTTGTCTGATGTTTCTAGTCTTCGCATATATACTGGAATAAAAAATTTGTCATAAATAAGAATGAAGTTCATACATTAAGTTAACATTTTGTGTAACTAGCAATTCAGCTATCAAGATTTTATATTACTAGTCATCAGCTAGCTAGATGTGATTTTCTTGCATCTCAAGAAAACACAAACATATGTCATCAATTATGTCCATCGCTACATCCAAGTCTCCAACATCTTTCTAAAACCTCTCTAGGCCCTCTTTTGAACAGATCTGCTTGGGGTGGGGAAGGCTCCCCTCCTCTCGGGGAGGCGGTCTGTCTTCCTCCGCCCTGGGTTGTGTTGCTTTTCTTGTGTTTGTGTATGATTTCCCTTTCCCTTTCAATAATGGAGGCTTGCCTCCTTCTTCCCTCTAGCAGTTTCTGCTAGCTTTTCCTCTAGCTTCGTGCTAGCTTTTCCTCTAGCTTTGAGCTAGCTTTCGGTCAAGTCATTGGGCTTGGTGTTCGGGTGGTTGAGCTGAGTGGCGAAGGCCGCTGTGGTCTCCTGAGGCTCGGCCGCTGCAAGTTATGGAGGCACGTGTGGAGATCCAGGGCTTGGTGGTCCATCCAAGCTTCAGTGCTGCTCCGATCTGGTGGTGGACGTGGTTTGAGGGGGGTTTCGGCGAGAGGGCGGCCAGGGCTTAGGAACTGTGGGATCGACGAGGATCTGGTCTGGTGGCAGATCTGAGGCTCGGACGGGACTGGAGGCGGTGGGAACAGATCTGCTTGGGGTGGATGCAGCTTGGTCGGCGTGAGGATGCGGATCTGATGGGCTGGAGGCGGCTCGGCCTGACGGTCGTCGCGATCTGTCGAGGTCGGGGTGGCTCGAATCGAGCTAGATGCGTGTGGCGGAGGCGGCTCGGATGGTGACGGACGCTCGGCGCGACGGGCTGGATGCGGGTTGGCTGGGTGGTGTGGCCGGGCTGGATGCGGGCGGCGGAAGCTGCTCGGGTGAGGTTGGGTCCGTGGCGGGTGGAGCGGGTCGGCTGGGTGGCGGCGGCTGTCGGCTGTCGCTAGGGTTCTCGCGTGGGGTGTGTTGGTTGGGTTGGGCTGATTTGTTTGTGGGCCAGTTCCGGCTGTTGGGCCAGATCCTGTAGTTTGTCTTTCCTGCCTTTCCTGACCTGAATGTCCTCTCGGTCTTTGGCTGATTTGCTCTGGAGTTTTCTCGAGTCCAAATGATGTACGGACTCTGGTGAGTTTTGCTGGGATGGCGCCGATCATGGCCTGCGCTTCAAATTGCATTGACGAGACTTCCTCGACGTAGAGTTGTAAGTTTTGTCCCTTCAATTATGTTTCATTCGCGTGTCTTGTAACATCTTTTCCTATGAAATATTCTCACCATTGAATCAAAAAATAACACAAACATGGAACTTTCAAGTTCCACGCGTATTTTCCTGAACTCAAGATAACCCTTTTTTCATCTCTCAGAATCTCTTCTCCAAAACACTACATGCATTTCTTCCGATTCATTTTTTGCCCCCAAGCAATAAGCCACGCCACGGCTCCTTGATACAATGTTTTGGCTACCGTAACCTTATCTGTCGTTTTCAAAGTACCCAAATCATCAGCCTGGAAATAAAGGGTAGAAAAACCAATTCATATGCATTTCGAGGTCTAAGCACATAAAAGCTAGGGATGTGCATATATTTGATTTTATTTTCCTTTTTACTGTTTATTCTCATATATGTCCAGCTAGGGACACATTTTTATTTCTTTCCAAAACTCACTTTCTTCTTTGATGAGTTGATCTGAGCTTGGATCGATCTCAGGTGATCTCTGAACGTCCATTTCTCATATTGTTTCACATATTTAAAGTTAATTCTATAACTTCAAGTAGTAATATTATTCACATTATTTGTTTTAAAACTTTTTCGCATCATTGAAGAAACATTTCATCAAAATAATGTTGAAAAAAATCCTAATATTCTAATTAAAGAGGTGTACTAAATGCAATAAGGTAGATGGTAGAAAATCACTATTAGAATATTTTGTTTATTATATTAGTTTGTTTTGTAAAAACTCACCATTATACCAACTAATTACGAAATATCTCTATTATAATTTTTTCATTATCAAAATCATCTTTATGGATGTGAATATCAAAATCATCATTATCGTGCCACATCGGAGGCTCCTATGGTAATATAACTCTTTGATAAATGTCTACAAGCTACATGATGATTCAATTTAATTTTGATGGATGTCAATAAACAATTAGGACTAAAATAAATAAAAAAACTCATGTTCGAGAGCTTATTTTCGTATTTTATTTTTCATATTTATGTATGATTATTATTAATAACAATTGATCATTTTTACTTTGAATTTGCTATTCAAAATGGCGTAGTGAGACTCTATTAATTACAAACTATTTAGTAATTAAGTCCAACATTAGTAGAACAGATTCTCCAATTTGAAATCAAGTGGTAGTCCGGTGACGTTTTGGCAGTTAACTATTTTTAATTTGATAATTCTCTTTGCACGCGACATATATAATATAGTTTTTTAAGAAATCGGATACAATAAAAAGAGATAACTTGATATTTTAACCACAATCTCGGACGAAATCAAAAATGCCAAAGGAAAGCCCCATCACGGACGATTCGAAAATTGCAAAATGCATTTATCTACAACCTTGAAAATGGGACAAATAAATATTTCAAGCCACAAGAAATGGGGGAGGAATTTTATTCAATTTACGAGTGAAACACATATAGATAAGAGCAAAGAAAGACACAAAAAGCAGTCATCATTTGGTCATTGTTTTGGCTTTCCTTTTACACACTTTCTACACCATTTTCGATCTTTTTTGGAGCTTTCTTGCAACATGAATATACAGGGTTTTAGAGGACAAAGTCATCTCGTTCAAAAGCCGTAGTGATAGCGAAAGAAAATTTGTGACAAATTTCTCACTCACAAACTCTTACATTTGCGACATTTTGTGACAATTTTCTCACTTATAAACTCTTACTTTTTATTATATTTATCATGAATTTTAGGTGTAACTAAACTCACCCAATTTGAGGAGTTGTATGTGGCATGTGTAAATTATTTTTAATGCATGATTATTTTATGTGAATTTTATTACAATTCTTTAATGCAAATTACATGTTTGTCTGTCGTAGCCTAGTGGTGAACAATATTAATATGTCTTGTATGATGGTTGTTTGATTTCATTCTTGTGAAGCCTGTCAATGTAACTATTGTATTATTTATTTAAGTTATTATCATCGTTCTTGAGAATTTAGTGGTTAATATTATATCATGATTTTATAAAAAAATTGTATATTATCTTAACAAACGTATGTTTATTATATTGTGTCTCTAGCATGAAGAATTAAATAAATTGATATGATTTTTACATTATAATGATTATTATTTTTATGTTACAAGCAACTCTCTAAATTGATTGTTGACATTGATATATAGGGTTAAGTTCTAGAAGGACATTAAGTATATGTGAGACGGAAGGACGAAATCCCAATCGTTAGAATAAATTAATATACGGTTGAGATTAAAGTTGGTTTTTATATAATGGGCGGTTGGATTTGCAAAAAACCCTAGCGGTTGAGAGTGACGGTTACTTTTTTGAATCAAATCTCATCCGTTGGATTATTAGTAATCAACGGTTGAGATCATGTCTCACCGTCTCACATATATTTATCGGTCCTCCTAGAACCTTACTCTTGATATATATTATTTATATTTGTGTTTGTTTTAATATAAAACAATTAAACCCAAAAACTTTATTTATGAATTTAGTAGAAAAATATACTATTGACTTAAATTGTTCTATCTTGAGTTCAACCCAACTAACTATTTGCTAGCTTGTAGCAAAATTATAAACTTAAGTTTGAGACACTGAACGCGGTATTCGCTATGACTAAATTAATGACCCTTTAGTCAGAGGTTGTATCCTGTGGATCCATCCAATTTGATGGACTCGTGGATCCCCTCTTGCAGCTATTGATTGCATTTTTTGCGCCACGCATGATAAATGCACACGTGCAAGTCACATGCTTCATTAATGCGTTGGCACAATCTGGTGCGTCCAAACAATGCAATCAACGATAACAAGATGGGATCCACGAATCCACCAAATTGAGAGGATCCACATGATACATTTCCCCTTTAGTCATATTCATTTTTTGTACTCATTGGCATTCACAAACTCTTTATTCCAACCTCACTATCCTTGTGAATTGATTGTAGACTTAACATCAGGCCAGGAAGTAAAACAGACACGTTTCAAATAGAAAAGCCCATTTTCATATTTCCTTGTTTATCTACCCATCAGCCCATTCCCAAATTGCGTTGCAGCATCTCCCTGTTTCCTAATCTCAACACTCGAATCTCTCGACTTTCTCTATATTTCCTTTTCTTTTCCAGGTTTCATGTTTCTTTGTTTATTTATTGGTCAGCCCCCTTCTCAATGGCACTGCAAATTTGTTTCCTAATCTGGCCGAACTCCGAATTCATCGCTCCATACTTTCCAAGTTTCTCATTTCCTTCCCGATCAGCCACTTACGATTACTATAAAACTTTGAGTTTCCTTTTTTTATTTCTTTCCAAGTTTCAAATCCCCTTTATATATAAATACGATCGCTTCCTCATACTCAATATCCCCATCATTTCATTCCATCAGACCAGAGCAGAGCAGATCAATCATCCGTCCAAGGTTAGAGCTCTTTGTCTCTGATTTTGAATTGTTTTTGAATTTTAACATGTGGTGCTAACATTCCGATGTAATTTTGTTTTTTCCCAGTTACCAGAGAAGATGAGCCTTCCGCAACCACACTCTAGTCTCTTTCAGTATAAAGCTATTTTTCGAAAGATGTTAAAGAAAAATTCTTACATTTCTCCTTACCTTCTAGCATTACTCAATTCTTTTAAAGAGAGGATGAGCGGCCACCGTACACAGCCACACTATCAGTGTGACGCTATTTTTCGAGAGATCTTTCCAAAGAGGTCTTACTTGTCTCCTTACTATCTCGTGACACTCAACTCATTTGAAGACAAGCTAGCTCGTAGCTTTAAAAAACTAATGGAGACATCAATGGATAATGTTTTGAGCTTGTCATGGATGAAGTTAGCCATGGAGTCACTTCGCGAAACTCGTGATGACATCCCAAGACTTTTCGTTGATCTAGGAGTTTGTCGTGCTGATTTGTATGAGTATGATGCCTGGTGCTGGTCTAAAGCTCATTGGGACACTATCTACAGTTTACAGGATCTCTGCGAGGATTTTATCTTTGAGATCTCGCGGCTTCGCGAAGTCAGTCGTGCTCTTGAGTATGCCCTGCAAATTCCAAATCCCGATGACGCAGATTTCAGTCTGGTTCAAATCTCAATATATGAATGGGAACACCCATCTCGTCTACATAATTTAGTACTGGAGAATTGCAGTGCCATAATGGAAAGCATCAACACATCCCTTAAACTTCCCATTATTAAAAATCCTACCAAAGGAAAGATCTTAATGCGCGCATTATATGGATTTAAGGTGAAAACTTTGTTAATAAGCAGCATCTTCACATCAGCTTTCTCCAACTCTCCTAAGAAACTTGTCGAGCTTCATGTCCCTAAGAAGTTGCCATGGTCTGATGCCTTTAAAAAATCGCAGTTGCAGTTATACAAGAAGATCAGATCTCAGTGCTCCAACCAAAGGGACACAACTGCTTTAAAAGAGCTGCAAGATATCATAAATTTACTCAACAGAGATGAAGAATCACCTGTTATCCCAGAGGCTACTCTCTCATATTTCAAAAAGGCAGCTGAAAATTTCTCCGACGCTCTCAATCTTCTATCAACTGAAATGAATTATTTTAACAAAACGGTCTTGGATGGACTCAGAAGAAGGATTTGAAGTTGAACTCCCCCAACAAAGCTGCCCAAGCTGTGAAATGTGATCACTCTACTGTATACCTTTGTTGTTCTAATTTTTTTCGGATTTAGTCTGATGTCTCTATTATATGCATATCTTAGAAAAGAATGTGTCATAAATAAAAATCACAATAAGTCGAATGGAGTAATATGTTTTGAGTTCAAAATTTTACGCGATTTGAATTCGAGCGCTCTTAATTGCTAAATCAAGACCACCACCAGCCCTTCTGCACCTTTTTGCCACTTAAATAGTGAGAATGTCAACTCTCTGCCATTTCAAAATTTCTACGTGTGGTCCTGAAGCCCAACATCAAACGTTCTCGGCCCGTTACAAAAATGAACCGCCCCTTAACTTCGAGTCGAAATAATAAATTATTATTTAATTTTAATTAAAAATATTGAAAACTGGCGTTAGCGTTATCTTCATTTGCTCATTTCGGTCACCCGGAAATTCATCCGCGATTCCAATCCGTCCACGTAACAACGGACGCGATACACAACGCCAACTGAAACGACGTCATATTGGAGCTCTGGACAGCTGGACTGCAGCCGGAGCAAGTATGCGTAGATATCTACTCAACCGCCGATCCGATGGTCGGATTTTGCTCAGATCCGAACACGTAAGTTTCCGTTTCACCAATTTCAATTCGATCGCTTTAAATAAATTACATAAATAAATTAGAATTCAAAAATGGGTGAATTAAATTTAAAGTTGATGAAACAAATCGAATATGAGACCGAGTCATTCGGTCAACGTTAGTGCCACGTCATCAACAACACGTTGATATACGCCGAGCACAAGTCAACATATTGCCAGCTCAGCAAATCAACGCCTCGTCATCACTAGAACGTATTGGACCCCACTTGAGCACGTGCCAGAGCAGTGTTTGGCATGCTGCTTCTGGAAACCGCATCACACGGTAGTCAGTATCATCCGACAGCTAATAATACGCCACGTGTCATATAACACAGTCTCGTCTCTACTTCTGCTTAGGCATGCAATCCGTCTTATTATAAATTTCCCTGTTTAAGTTGATTTGTTTGTCAAGGCACTTCCTCCGTGTCCTCACTGCTCGTTCCCTCCTACCCAGCTTGACGATACTGATCTGCTGCTGCTGGAAGATCAGGAAATGGATTCCACCAAAAAGGCTGTGGCCGGGTGTACGCATTTTGTCGAGAGGAGAATGAGGATGGCTAGGAGGTTGATCAAGTACATAGTTGTTGCAATTTGGATATGGTATTTGTTGATTTGGATTGCTACGCCTACAAAAGTTTATAAAAAAAGCTGGCGGCCGGTGATCAGGGACATGACTAACACTGTCTACTTCGGGTTACAGGGTCTGGTCTGATCACAGTTTTAATAAATTATTTATGTATTATTTATGCATGTGAATTAATGAAGATCATTTTTATATGCAGGCACTGCCATTGTAGTGAACATGTTACCCGTATTCCTTGTGGCCGTCTTGGGTTGTGTGTATCTTCATTTGGGTGAAAAGTTGAGTCAGAGTAGACTTCAGCAAAGAGCAAGAAGGTATAAATGCCTGTTTTGTGAATTTTGATGCAACTATAGTGTAGATTTTAGAATCAGCTGTGTCATTTATTTGAGGCCCTATCATTGCAGGGGTGTAAACAAGGAGTTTCTGAGCACGTGGAAGAAGCCATGTCTTGTGAAAGGTCCGTTAGGAATAGTTTCGTGGATGGAACTGGCCTTTCTCTTCATGTTTATTGTTCTATTGATGTGGTCCTTCGTTAATTATCTCCATAGAGGGTTGGATAAGATCCACAAAGTGAAACCAGATGATCCTAAAAGGTATGTAAAGAAAATGATTACCAGTAAGTTTTGTAATGTGGTAGGTTGCAAAGTTGATTATAAATCTTTTGTTCAGGTCACTAGTGGTATTGGATTCCGTGGCTTTGTGGCTAGGACTTGTTGGCAATGTTTGCCTGGCATTATTGTTTTTCCCAGTAACCAGAAGCTCTTCGATTTTACCATTGTTTGGACTCACATCTGAGTCAAGCATCAGGTATCATATATGGCTTGGCCACATCGCCATGTCCCTATTCACGGCACATGGTGCTCTCTACATCTTATATTGGGTCCTCACAAATGACTTGATCCAGGTAGGTAATTGGGTTGGATTCACTACTTATTTTTACGTGTATTATTCATTGTTTAATGTTGCATTTGTTGATACTAAACATTGATCTTATTTTTATTCATCTCTTCTAGATGTTGAAATGGGACATGTTTAAGACTTCAAATTTGGCAGGAGAGATTGCTCTACTTGCGGGAATTCTTATGTGGGTCACAACCTTGCCTAGGATTCGACAACAGATATTTGAGCTCTTTTTATACACACATTATCTCTACATTATATTTATCGTGTTCTTCATGCTCCATGTTGGAATCAATTTTGCGTGCATGATGCTGCCGGGATTTTATCTCTTTGTTATAGACCGCTATTTGAGATTTCTACAGTCCCAGCAACAGGTTAAATTAGTTTCAGCCAGAGTTTTGCCATGTAAAGCTGTTGAGCTCAACTTCGCCAAAAGCCCAGGTAAGAAGCTGAGCGACCATATCATTTTGCAGACACGGCAAAGTTCTTGCTAGTTTTAATATGCTGATTTATGACCAGGGTTGAAGTATCCGCCAACAAGCCATATGTTTATTAATGTACCAAGCATTTCAAATCTGCAATGGCATCCGTTCACGGTCTGTTCCAACAGCGATTTGGAGCCTGACAATATTAGTGTGCTGATTAAGAGTGAAGGAAATTGGTCTCTAAAGCTGTACCAGCTGCTCTCAGCCCATTCTTCAGTTGACCATCTCCCTGTCTCTATTGAAGGACCATACGGACCTGCATCAACACATTTCTTGAGGTTCTCTCTTTGTTATGATATGTAAATATTGTCAGATTTATATTTTGAAAAATCCTAAAGAAATTCATGATTTAAAGTTTGAAACATAGGAGTGCCTAAATGTTTTCTGCTCAACAGGTATGACACACTCGTGCTGATTAGCGGAGGCAGTGGAATCACTCCATTCATATCAATCATTCGAGGCCTCATTGATGCAAGTTCAAATGGGCAAAAGATGCCAAAGGTTGTCCTAATATGCGCATTCAAAAGCTCTTTAGACCTGACGATGCTCGATCTTTTGCTACCTCTATCAGTCCCTTCGTCCACCACCTTATCCAACATTGACATTCAAATTGAAGCATACGTAACAAGGGAGCAAGAGCCTTCAAATGAAAAGTCAGACGCAATATCAACAGTATGGTTCAAATCGAAAAACTCAGATTCATACGTTTCACAAATCTTGGGATCAAATAGCAGCCTCTGCCTCGGAATGGTTATCTCATCCTCTTTTTCCATTTCCCTGATCTTCATCGGATTCATTACAATTACTTCATCCACCCAATTGACAAAAACACTGACAAAATATACCCCCGAACTTTCAAGACCCTCATCTATATTTTGAGTTTCTGCCTGAGCATTGCTCTTGCAGCTAGTGTTGCATTTATAAAGTGCAAAAGACAGAATGCAAAGGATGCGAACCAGGTGAACAACACGGTACACACTCCTAATTCCACGACTAGCTCTAATCCTAGTGATGCAGAACTAGGAAGCCTACTGCATACAAATCTTGGGGAGGTCATAGTTGTGCACTATGGAGGTAGACCGGATTTAAGAAGTAAGTCTTACTTAAAACTCTACTTTGTTGTATCAGTTCAATTCACTTGTGATTTTACAAATGTTGATGTAACAGATGTTGACAAAGTAAAATGGTTTTTCTTTCAGAGATTTTGAATGAGTGCATGGGATCAAGTATTGGAGTCGTAGCTTGCGGTCCAAAAAGTATGTTGAGTGATGCTGCAAGTATTTGCTCATCCCGGTCAACAGATAACATGCACTTTGAGTATATCAGCTTCAGTTGGTGACTGTCCTGTAAGCACCAGTTAACTGTAGATTGCAACTGCGAAAGGAGCTGTTTTAGTAAATCAATTTTCGGGTATGTAACTGCTTCCCAACTTCAAAAAATACCATTAAATTTGTATACCATCAACATTTGGCTCAATAGTTCGATTTGTACTAATCTGATAGCTTACATATTTCTTGTTTGTGTTACAGAAGAGCATCAGTTTACATGCAAAGACAGCAGTTGCTGGTGCGTATTCATTTGTGACCAGTTTGACCAAAGTACAAGAATAAGTTTGAAGGTCAAGTAAAGGTGAATCTTAGTAATAATTAGTTAGCAAAATGGCTAATGCATTATTCATCTGATTTGGGTCACGTGTAATTATCAGACTTTCATTTGGTGTGTATTCAATAGCTTTCTCCATATCTTCTGAATCTTCATCTTAATACAATCACTCCATATTAATTTCTAATTTGTGATACTGATGGCACACTGAATTTGGACTACTCTCCAAATGTTTGATTATTAGAATGTTTGATTTCTAGGAGATAACAGTTAGCTGAATGTCTGCAAGGATTAAGATAAGTATCACTTAACTTACTAATTTGACGAAAGTTCTGGTGAAGTTTTTGATAAATTGTAGGAGATAAAAGTCGGTTCGGTTCGTTCCGATACCATGATAAATTGCAAGTACATAATGGACCAATTTCTAGTTAGACCCAAAAATCGACTTACAGTTCATGGTTCATGATCCAATATATGACAATTCGTCTACTGACATTTTTTAGTTTTGAGTCATTTTTTGGATGGTTTATGCAAGAGCTCGTCATCTGGAAACCAGCTTTTTAGCTCATATATGGATGTGAGTCATGACTCCATTTCTACATAGACGTCAGACATATTCACTCCTCCTAGACGATACGGAACATTTCTTTTTAATTGTATTTCTCAACCTTGCCCTCAAAATTTATTTCTCCAGAAAATTTGGTAAGCTCAATGCATCCTCTAAGCTTTTTACATTTCTTTTCTGTTTGGTATCCTATAAACTCATTGCCTCTTCGTCTAAGTACATCCTCCATCCCGCCGACAATGTTGTACGCTAAGCCTTCCAGTACTCTCGAGTAAACTTTCTAGAATTACATCCAGCGACAAACATCAATATATAATAAGTTTCTAGTTACGGAAATTTTCCCATTGGATCTGTGATATATTTATCATATTTGTAAATAAAAGCTTTTTGCATGTTTCTGGACTTGTCTGTAATAATTCAGAGTACCTGCGCAGCTGCGCTTCAACCTGAAAAGTAAACTCTCCGCTCTTTTAGCTTGCATATGATTTTTATCATTTATCATTTTCAGACATCGTATTTCCACCCATGTCCCATGTATACACGGAGGCTTCCACACGATTTGAAATCTCCGATGCGTAGCGTTTAGAGCTTATCTTAAGGCTTTCAAGAAGACGTCAGCTGTAAAATTTTCAGCATTTTGCATTTTTTGGTATATTGTTTCTCCTAAACTCGCTCGTCCACACTCAGACATTAATAAACAAGAAAATTGAGTTCATTGATTTTCCACATATTGATTGAAAGAATTCTTTGGAGAGCAACAACTTTCTAGAACCGTCAATCCACCCAAGTCCATGTTTGGAATTGTCCGGGCATCATAAACGACGTTCCATTAAATAGGGCTTCTACAAAACTAAATTGTTAACTCTCTCCTGACACAAAAATAGGTTGTTTTGTTTAAGAAGTTCAACTTTTTTCACAAAAGTAAAATATAGAATTTTGTGATTAAAATATAATAGTTAAAGAATATAAAATTAAAACAGTTGATATTAAAATTAGTTTTTAATTAATTAAGTGGTTGAATTTGTAAAAATTCACGGGTAGTTGTAAACTAACGATTGCAATTATTTCTTTTAGTCTCATAAAAATGTACATTTCCTGTTATAACCTTTGCGAAAGAATATATCTATTCTATATATAAAGCACAAAGAGGTGAATTGTCAGTTATTTTTGAAGCCACAATTCACCTTCTCATTTATTTTATTATCATATACTTAACAAATATTAAATCCATATATGTGCACATACGTGCACCAATAAACTAGTATGTAAAAAAGCACAAGGAGTAGCGGCCTAGCGGTCAGCACTCGGTATCTGGTCTCAGAGGTCGGTGATTCAAATACTCCTGACTACATATCCGCCTTGAGTATGTAGTTTGTCTATTCCTTGAGCGATGAATTAATAATAATTTTAAAAAATATGTAAAAAATAAATATGTACTTAAAATCATAAGTTTAGGACACTATCAAAGCAATTCATGGCTTCATGGTGGAAACCCGTTACACAAAGAGATTTAATGCTGCTTGTTTTGGTTAAGAGTTTACAAAAAACTTGTCATAACGACACTAGAAGATGTCGATTAAGAAGATGCAATAATTTGGATTCACATCTGATGCTGCAAGAACTATTTACAGCGATTCAAAATTACGTAGTTTTGATAAAAGGTTCATCTAAAACTACTTAGGATTATAATAAATAACATTAAAGTGACGTCTTTTTGTTCCTCGCAGCAAATAACTGTGCTGCACCGGATTCGAAACCCAATAATGTTGAGGCTATTCTGCTTCCACGTCGATTAAGAAACAGACATGCCGTAATCTCTTCTTCGAATGGGAGATCATTTACGTGTACCATCTTTACGACCAGTAGTTTCTACAAGTCTCCGAGTGTTCGATATCAACAGGGTTGCTTTTGATTACAAAACCCAGCAAAATTAAGAAGTAATTTCAGATCAGTATGGCGGAGTCTGCGAGGTAAAATGAGATTAGGGTTTCCTTACCATTTCGAATTAAGGTCTGAATTTGTCGTATGATTATTTTCAGGTATGCAGTTGTGACTGGTGCTAATAAGGGGATTGGGTTTGAGGTTGTCCGGCAGTTGGCATCAAAACAAGTGGTGGTTGTGTTGACAGCTAGAGATGAAAAGCGAGGACTTGAGGCTGTGGATAAGCTTAAAGCTGATGGCTTTTCTGATTATGTGTTTTTTCATCAGCTTGATGTTACAAACCCTGATAGTATAGCTTCTTTGGCTGAGTTTGTTAAATCAAAATTTGGGAAGCTTGATATCTTGGTATTCCACTTTCTCTTCTTATTAAATTGCTCGTCTTTATTTTAATGGTTTTGGATTGGTCACATTTTCACTGTATGAGTATTTAGGTGAACAATGCGGGAATTGGTGGAGTTGAGGTTGATGTTGAGGCGTTCAAGGCTGTAGCGCATGTTGCTCATCAGGTTAGTCCTTCCTTGGTCTTGATTTTATACTTTCACATGTGTATATTTATTACTTCCTAGTAAGTTGTATTCATTTTGTAGAATTTTAGTGGTGTTACGTAATCCGATTTTTATGTCTTTCAGCCTGGAGGAGCTGCCAAGATTGATTGGAGTAAAATAACATCTGAAACATATAAAGCTGCTGTGGAATGTTTGCAGACCAATTATTATGGAGTCAAAAGGGTTACAGAAGCACTTCTTCCGCTGCTCCAGTTGTCTGACCATCCTATCATTGTTAATGTGTCTTCCAGCATGGGTAAATTGAAGGTGCAATAAACCTTTTACCTCGAAAAAGAACAGGCTTTGTTACTTTTTCACGTGATGCTCATGTTGTTTTCATTTGTTGGGTTTCTCAGAACATACCAAGCGAAGGGATCAGAGGAATCTTGAACGATGTAGAAAAACTAAGTGAAGACAAATTGGATGAGTTGGTAGAAGAGTTCCTTAACGATCTAAAGGAAGGAGCTTAGAATCCAAGGGTTGGCCTCAGCACATGGGCGCATACACTACATCAAAAGCAGCTTTAAATGCCTATACAAGAATTCTTGCAAAGAAATACCCAAATGTTTGCATTAACAGCGTCTGTCCTGGATATGTCAAAACTGATATAAACTTCAACACTGGAATATTAAGCGTGGAGGACGGGGCAGCAAGTGTTGTGTCATTGGCCTTGCTTCCTAAAGGAGCTCCTTCTGGCAAATTCTTTGTCCGCCAAGAAGTGTCGGAGTATTGAAGCATTATGTTATCGTGCTTGCCTAAAATAAATGTTGTGTGTTAGATGTTTACAGAGTTATATTTTGAACGGTAAGACAGTGGTCACAAAGTTGTCTCAAAAGTGAATCTTCAAATCCCCATGACATTTTATGGCACCGAGTTTCATTTCATCACTTAATTCCTGCCAACTTCTTATTCTCAGGCCTATCAATATTTCCCAAGTCTACTTCTTTAGCACATTTTGATTTAATTCTTCCATTTCTTTCAGCCAGCTCTCAAGTTCTTTACACCTTTTATCATCTTTATAAGGTATTGGCTCAATTTCCTCAAGTTTTGTGCAATACTGAATACGAAAGTTACTTTATTATTTTACTCCGTATGTTTACTACAGGAATAAGACATGAGCTCCTTGTCTTACTGATCCTGGGATTCGATCCTAGCTCGTATTAGATTTTTAAGTTTGTTTGAATTTTGCGCGGAATAAAATCTTGATTTTCTTACCTATGGTAAAACTTTCAACTGGACTGAAGATTCTAGTTCGCATCTATTGAAACCCTAGCTGCTTTTGTTTTTCTTGTTTGACTTCAACATGGTATCAAGAGCCAATTTCGACTCAGATTAGATAGAAAAGAGAAAATTTGATTCTTTTCTCTCAGTTGGGATATGAATTTTCGTTCCAGATCTGAATTTTCTGTTGGAATCTGATACTTTTTCATCAGAATCTGAATTTTTATTCCGTATCTGAATTTTTTTTCCTGAATTTGAAATCGCTTCCGGAATGTTTACGAGACCTACTATTGACAAGTGCATATTGTAAGAAGGCAATTGTTACCTACTTATCAGTTGACATTCCTTATTATTCAACACCAAAAAACTTTGATACTCTTTTAAGGTAACAATTTTCCAATTCAAATGAGCTTGCTACTCAAGCAAACAAAATTGTAAGCTTAAAAAGTTCTTGATCCATGACCATCAAAAATAGAGTTATTGATCAGATGTAAAAAAACCACTAATTTACACGTTTAAATTATTTTCAATAAATCAATAAATCATATTTGTCGACGAAACTATCAATAAATCACCATGATCACTTTATAATTTATACTCATGTATATCTTTAAAGGTTGGTCCTAACTGATAAGTACCAAAATATCCTTTTACGTATAATATTTCTTCATGCGTTGGTGACTTTGAACGTTTTTTCCGTAACCAAACTTGTAACAAAAGTTAGACCATTCAATCCGCAGCACAAATAAAAGATATGAATTATTATACTACAAGCTTAAAAATAATAGGGAATCATAACGTCTTCCGACAGTGTAATTTGGTATTGTCAAATAAAGACAACATATTTCCGCAGGATCATGTCCCTGACTATAAAAGGAAGCTTGAAATCAACCGAAAGTTCCTTCACAAAACGGTCAATGTTTACCTTTATTTCATAATAAGTAAGAAAGAAATAGACGTCAACAAACTCACCACCTTCATACCGTTCAATCTACTCCACTTGTCCTTACCGGTTCATAAGAAAGCTAAATTAAGACATTGACCCACACCCCCCTTTTACACCTAATCAACACAACATCCCCCTTCTCCACAAAACTCCCTACAACCCTTTTTCATCCGGTTCGCCCATACAGATTCAAAGACTCGGTTCATTGCGATAAAACAATGGAATGAGATTTAATGTTGCGAATAACAATTTGCCAATTACGTCATTTTAACGAAGACAGAACCAAAACACATCATAATCATATAATTTTAAATCGTAATTTTGACAGTTAGCTGCACGGAATCTGAATTCATTAGATCACGATCAAACCGACCCCGTTTTTTCAAACTTTGGTTCGGTTCGTTACCTTGTTATTTTATTTGTAGCTCAACCGTCCCACCAAAGTCTGTATCCCATTAGACATTATATATACTAACCGTCCCACTTATGTTCTATTTCATTAATCTATTTAAAACATCAAACCAAAATCCTCTCAGCTCGAGCTCAATCTTTCAATTACCTTAATGGGTTCTTCATCTGGATGCTTGTCCGCAGCTCTACTAGTTTCACTTTTAGTTTTCAGTTCATGTTATGTCATAGTAGACGGCTTTGCTGGTCGAGCAGACCGTCCGTGCCAGGAGGTTTACGTTGTCGGGGAAGGCGAGACGCTAAACTCCATCAGCGAACGGTGTGGCGACCCATTCATCCTCGACCATAATCCACACGTACAAGATCATGATGATGTGTTTCCAGGGCTTGTCATCAAGATTACAAAATCATTTGCTAATGCGAAATTTCCTAGGAAGTTTTTGAACCGAGGTTGAGCCGGTCTGACCAGATAGACCGGCGAGCGTGCACGTATATATGCTGTTCCTGGTTTTGTTGTTGGTTTCACACTCATAAGACATTTCGTGTTACATACACGAATGGGTAGCTTTGGGATTTCAAAAATGTCTAGTTTTGGTTGCTGGAACATGGACGTTGATAAGTCTCTTTAGAATTATACTGTTTAGTGTTTCTTACTTTTTGATGTATAATATTATATCAATACTCGTAATGAATGCACATTATGTATCCTGTAATTAACATCAAATTGTGTATAAGAAAATAGAGTAAAGTTCAAGACTGATATGTAACTTTTGGTAAGACAGATAGATATAATATCCATTGTTGATTATTAATAATCCAACGATTTATATCACCACATTCAATCGAATGTGTATTTTTATAAATTCAACCGCCCATTTTAATTAAAAATATATTTTATTCTCAATTGTTAAATTAATCCAATCGACGGTTCTGATTGTATCTTTGATGTTACAAAAATATATCCACGGTATCTCTTGATCTTAACCCTAAATAATTATTAAAATAATGGAGTGTATCATGGAAAACAAAAAAAAGTTGCCTTCAAGAAAAAAACTGCTAATAAGACTTGTTTATAAATAGTATAAATACTAAAATAATATTAGTAAATTCTTTTTTTTTATTATAATATTAGTAAATTCTTTTGTAAATATATTTTTAAAATAGAATAACAATAAAATAAATTTCGTAAAAATAAAATCAGGTGCCCGCATTTTATTTTAGGCTATGAATAATATATTTATGAAATAAAGTAATTATTAATAAATGAAATGTGTTTAAAAAAAGTTATTAGTAATATAATATAGATAAAACTGCAATTTGAAAAACGATTAGTGGTATCCAATAAAACCGTCGAAAAGGATATTATAGGAAAAATTATGGCTTCAAATACTTACTGTTAATAGAATGGTTCTCCTTTTATATATAGAAAGATATTAGCAATACTTTTAGCTCTTCTTCCGTGTATAAGATTTTAGATGACAAACGTTTGTGCATTCATCAATTCGTATCTCTTCCACGCTCTAGGCTTTATGAATATAGATAGATACTGCTTTTTTACGCTAGATTTGACATCCCACCAAGAGAGATGGCATCATCTGACCTATCTTTATGGTGGATTTGGTTAAAAAAATTGTTGATGAGAAGTCGTCAGACGTGTTACTAGTGGTAGTCGCACGCGGCACGCCATTCACGAAAGTAATGGTGCCACTAGAAATTTATGTGATTTTATTGTTAGTTATATTTTATAGGTAAAGTATAGTTTAATTGTCAAATAATTTCTTTCCTTGATGCAAAATTTTATGGAATGATTTTTCTTAAGTGAATTAAGCATCGACTTAAATCTTCGATCAGTTGTGTTGAAATGATTTGTTAGGTTTTAGAATGACCATTAATTAATGTGAGAGTATAGACATTATCTCAATCATTGGATTTATTGATCTAACGGTTGAGGTCAAAAGTAGCTTTCAAGTAATTTGATATTGATTTAGCAAAAAACATGCAACGGTTGAGGATTGACGGTTGAAATGAAGTCGTTCCGTTTCACAAAAAATTACTCGTCCTTTTAAAACTTTTTCCTGCTGCATCATATACAAATATAATTATTACATTAGACACCCATAACATTAACTATACACAACTAACTCCATGCAATGATCAAAACGATATAACAGTTTAAAATAAAGGAATCACCCGCCAATGTTGATGTCTTCTCTAGTGCCATTATTGATCTCATATCCCTTCATTTTTGATACCCCTTAAACTAGAGAGTGGATGAAATTCGACAAAGTTTGAACAATAGATAAGTAAATTGATCTGAAGCAAAGGGTTTAGTAGAGAGACCGGCAAGCTGCTCATAGGTTGAAATTAGCACAGGAAGAATGAAGCTGATGAGATTTGATGATGCACAAAGTTTTTTTAATAAATTGGTCAAGTAATGGACAATCCCCATTCTCAAGCCAATTAAATTATTCCCCTCTATCCTACCCCGCAGAATCCATGTCCTGCCCTATCAGGAATCAAACCCGGGTTGGCTCTAGTGGTGGCCTTTTTGCCTCCGACTCTTACCAATTGAGCTAACCCCTGACGAGAGCCCTTTTACCCGTCAGAGTCGGAAACAATTGCATGTTTCTTAGTTTTCCAATTTATTAAAGAATTTCACAGAAGAACACAAAAGTCAAAGATAGATCGACGGGTAAAAGGGCATGATGTCTAGTTTGCATCGCAATAAAGCCCAAAGAGTAAAGAAAGAGAAGCGAAGTCCTTGCGCAGGAGCCTGTTTGACATATACGTAGAACACGAAGAGTTGCATGAAGGAGATCTTCATTGGGACCATGCATAAACTGACTTGATATACGCACGGAATGTGTTGAATCTGGCTGAGGTATAGTCAAGTAAATCAAACGACCAACAAGTCTTCTATACAACAAGAGGTCCGATAATAAGGTTGTTGTGGAGATGCTAGCGTTTTGACTGCTTTGCAAATAAACTATTCCATGATCAAAAATGATTTCCAACGCATATTTTTATTGGTGAAGAAAGATACCACTGAATTATGAGTAACCTCTAAAACAAAAAATATTTCAGAGTGCCCAAATCTTTGATTTTAAAAATACTTGTGGATAAAAACTTAACTAAACCAATTAGAGGAACTCAAGACCCTGTAAGAACAACATCATTGATGTCTACCAACGGATCTGGATCCCGTACAACCTACATCCTTATACAGCCAAAAGCTTAAAATTTAAAATTTAAATTTAATCGATAAAAAGACGTAGTTTTGTTTAAAATTAATTCAAAACTATGCATTTTACTATAACCCAAAATTAAAATTTCTGAACTCTTTTCAAAACGACGTAGTTTTGATATTTAATAAATCAAAACTATGTCATTTTACATTTGGCTGTAATGTGAAGTACGCAGCACAAGATCCTAATCTGTCTGCCAACAGGAGGACTTTGTTTAAACCTTGGCACAAACAGAACAAAGAGTACTCATTCTTACTTTGAAGAAAACCATACTCAAACAGCTCATTAGTAAACCTTGAAAATTATTGGCGCGACGCTTGTTTGAGATCATAAATGCTCCTCAAAAGTTTATATACCTGGCCTTGAGATTTTTCAGTGGCCTAAATCCTGGAGGTAAGCGCATATAAAATTCCTCATCCAATGTTCCATGAAGAAACACATTATTAAAATTGAGTTGGAAAAGGGCCAACCTTTGATTGAAGCCACGGATAAAAGGCAGCGAACTGTCGTCATCTTGGTAATTGGCGCAAATTTTTCTATATAATCCACACCCTAGAGTTGAGTGTAACCTTTTGCGACTAAACGCGCTTTGTACGGCTCAATCTGTCCATCAAAGCGCAATTTGATTTTAAATACCCATCCATAGTCTACTACTGATTCACCAGTGGGAAGATGTTTATGGTTAAGATCATATGAGATATGTTATATATGTAGGACCGTATGATAATGTCTTAACCGTTGATTTTGATTAATCATAGGTGCATATTAAATATGAGTATTAATTAAATTAGACGGTTGAATTTACGAAAAATACGGGGTGGTTGGATTTGAAGGTTATTTACATGATATCTCAAACGTTATTTACAATATTGTATCTCGTCATGCAACAAAAAGTTATAAGTCCTTCTAGAACTTTATCCTATCACTACTACAGATTACACAATTAATAAAGCTTTTTTTGACCCTTCAACAACGTTTTTTGAAGCGTTATTATATCGATTGTTGTTGTATTTCGAAGATTTTTAACAGTGCTTAAAGTAAATAAGCGTTGTCGTTTGTACGTGTCTTTGACAACGCTTTATTACACTGTCTTATATTACTATGTACGACAACGCTTTAGCAAATAAGCGCTGTCATTAATCTAATATATTTCAGCGCTTATATAAAAAGCGTTGTAATTTTGTTAATTATTTAACAGTGCCTTTCCTACAACGCTGTTATAAAATGTCATTTTAAACTGCGTATAAATTAATAAGAGCTGCTATATATTTTAGTGTTTAACATCGCTTATTTGGTTTAAGCGATGTTGTAAGGTCACAATTTTCACATCGTTTTTTTAATCGCTGTAAAATATTTATTATTTAAAAAAATAAAAAAATTGAACTAAAGAATATTTGGATTTTACAGCGTTTAAATAAAAGCATTTTTAAAAATAGTGATTGTAATTTTACAGCTTATATTAAAAAGCACTGTGAAATATATATTATTGTTGTATTATTGGAAAATAATTAAAATATATCTAATTTTTAAATACAAATCACAATAACTTACTATTTATATAGTTGAAAAAATTGATATATTCTAAATTAATCGTTTTAATTTTATGAATATTAAAAATAATTATTATTTTGTATTTTTACAAAAGTATGCATGTATATTCAAATAATACAACCCGCGTACCAAAAGTTCTACAAGAAACGCGTTCAAACCCCAAAAATTGTTTAAATATAGGTGTTTGGTTTGTTATTTTGCAAATAAATAGCAAAAGATATTTTCTTTAAAATTTTACTGTCTTCACTACTTATCACCTAACTATTATCATCTTTATTGTCAATAGAATATGTTAGGAGGTCCAAAATCAATATTGGCTAATAAAAGGCGCAGAACCAGCTGATGTGCTCCGATATAAGGAATTCTCCCTCGATAAGCCAAAAAAAGCGTCCCCAATCTCGGATCTTAGGCAAGATGAGTTGCTATATGCGCACAAAATTCTAGATGTGGGCATATCTTCCTCGTAGGCTCGGACTCTCCAAAACTTCCCTTCGTGGATTTGCACAGATTTAGACAGTGACCTCACCCGAAAAGATTGTATGATGAATAACTTGAGTTGAAATAAACTGACTTTGCTGGTCATGATAAGAGGCAACAGTTGTTCCGAAAGTCTTCAAAGGAGATTTTCTCTCCCAAACTACGCTCTTCACTGATGGATATTTTCTCTAAAAGGGCAGATAAACAGACCTTTGAAATACACAGGAACTCTATGCAACCACTACAGTTTTATTTTTTCAAAATATGATACAGATGATAGGGGGAAATGGTCATTCTATAGGCCAAAAAACGCCCCTAAGAATTGGCTCACATACCCTTTACAATACAAATAATCTTTGGTCTGTGTGAAATAAAACACGAACAAATTATAAGCAGCGGTAGGGTTGCATGACCCATAAGTCTCGGACCTTGGGCTTGATGGTGATTCTTTATACAGTAGTCTTCATGTGCAAACTTGCTGTCTATGATAAGTTTGATTAGGTGCTGATGGACAACTTCTCCCCATAAGCGATCTGATCTAAGTGTGTCCTTGAGCTAAAAATGAGTTACCTTGAGCTGCCCCGAGCTGAAGTGTACACGTTGAGGTTCATTACTGGTGCGCTAAACTTAAGGAGCTAGACTAGGGCTTGCCGATCTTTTATTAAGTTTAAAAAAATTATAAAAAATCACAGAACATCCCAATGAAAAACTTAAATCATATTTCCTAGGAAAATATATTGCCATTCTTTTTGAAATTTTTTTTTGATAATATAACTTAGTTTATAAGTTAAAGAATAACGAAAAATAAATATTAATTGGAAACAATAAAAGAATAAAGTGGAAATTTACCATTTATTAATTCTAGCAATGCGCAGGGTGAGGACCTCCTCATGTATGTTGTTGAATCAATGAGAAACACATTTTCTATAGTTTTTTTGTTTTTCTTTGAAAACTTATCAAATTGCTCAAAATTTTCAAATCTTCTAGCATTGTTTAATCTAATAACATTTTGATTTTTTTTAAAAATTTGTATGAACATCCTCTAAAGACGATTTAAATTTTGTTGCATGAAAGAACAAATTAATTCACACAAATATTAGCCCTTTGAAGAAGGATTTAATATTTTTGACAATGCAATAAGTTTAATCTTCATTACAATCCCACATGATTTAAAATTGTATCCATGTATGATATATACCTAGAAATGCACATTTTCCAAATGGATTTTAAAAATTGGTCTAGTATGATCAACAATTAGCTTTTAAACATACAAAGATATAACGGACGGGACCACCCTTAGTTCGGACATAATCGACTTAGACTAGATATTTGTAGGATGTTGGACGAGCTACATTGATCAAAACTCAACTTCAAAGGTATTTTAAGGTGTTAGTATATTGACTAGTAACATATTATTAATTGACTTTTGATAGAGCACCTTTGTATGCTGTTTTAGGTCCTTTATACTGCTTAAATTCTAACATATTTAGTATAAGATTACGCTTTTGGTGTAGTTTTGTATCTCAGGTTGATTGAAAGAGTTAGAACAAAAGTACAACAAGAAGGCTGAATTTCGGAACAAAAGACAACAAAGTTGACAAGAGCCAAAGACCAACGAGCGCGCGAGCAGTGTGGCGCGCGAGTATGGGTCGCGCAGAGCAGAGCAAGACGATGACGTCAGCAATCAGCGAAATATCCGGAGCGATGACGTCATCAAGCGTAAAGAATATTTCTAAATCTGGAATTTAGAGATAAAGATATTTCCAAAGCTGATTTTTAGTGATAAGGACATATTCTCTTGCCTAATTATTCGTGGAAACCCTAGAAGACAAGAGTATAAATATGCAGCTACCAGAAAACTCCAGACATGTACATATTTGCGTAGAGAGGTGACTTGGAGCAGATTAGAAGAGAAGATCGTAGAACTGCCGGCGCAAGACTGAGACGCGCACTGACGACGCGCGCACCAGACTATAGTGTCTTTACTTGTTGTTTTCATATGAATATTGAGATGAATATGTTCAGCATGTCTAGCTAACTTTCTGAATTCAGTTTAGACTTTAATCTATGAATCATATGTTTTGAGGTTTTATTCTTAATGCATGACCTGTTTAGTATTATTACTCCGAGCATACTTGCATGATAACTAGTTTAGATAGTTAGGCAAAGCCTTTACCCGCAGACCTAATTATAGACTCTATTATCTAACGTTAAACAATCAGAGGTACGTTACAGTGAATGATAGGAGTAGCACTAGAATAGTTAATCACTACCTTTACCGAATTCATGGTTAATTAGACTAGGTTGGGTAGTAATATCATATAGACCTTTACCAGAATATATGTGTAAGTTATTAAGCCTTTACCGGACCTTAACTTGTGTGAACAATCTGTCATTTATCCTTAGGGAAACCCGTGATAAACATAGAAGTTCATAGTGATAAGTATAAGCTGAGCTCATCTCTTATTTATAGTTTACACTTGTATTCGTTTTGTGCGCCAATGGTAGTACTCACGCTCCTATTTTCTTTCTTTTACTTGTTTAACTCACATAACCCCAATTTTAGTTGTAGATAAAGGACGACTTCTCACTGTTCCCTGTGGATTCGACCCCTGACTTACCTAGACTATACTAAGGAGGAGAGGGACAAATTTGCAGCACTCAACGACGTGCTCGTCAACTTTCATGTGGAGTTTTGAATGGAAAGTTGTTTTGGAATGTATTTTTTCATCATCTTGCACCCACTTGTGTTTTCGACTACAAATTTCTGAGTATTATTTGATGACATTTATTTGTTGACATTGCATAGCCTATTCATCAAATACATTAAATATTTTGATGATAAAATTTTGCATGGGTAAATTTAGCATCAAAGAAGTTTCTTGATGAAAATTAGATGGTAAGTTGACAAATTTGTTTGACAATAATCTGTTAAAAGGTCGAAGAAATATCACTTATCAAAGTTCCATCATACGAACAATGTAAATCTATCGGAATATGCTCGACCAATTTTCTGACCCCAGTTTGACGATATATCGTCTGCAATATAATGACATATTTACATGTCAAATATATGTCATACAAATGTAAAAATGCTATCAAAACAAAATTTGATTCAAGATTACATGTGTGATATAAGTGTTTTTGTCCTTGTTCTTTGGCCCATAAAAGATAAAATGTGCATACATATATTACTATTAAAATTAAATAATGATAATACATATACCATTAATGTCATGTGGTGGTGCGTCGGTCTATGGCCCTTTCAATGTTTTGAAGGACCACGGTTGTTCATTGTTCCTATATAATTTTTTATTGCCTTTTTGACATAGCTTTCAAACTGGGATCGTTTTTTCTTTTTTCTTTTGCAATTCGTACACCTTCAGGACATGCACACATGGGAGTCTTTTGCTTTTTACCTCTGAAATAGTCACCCCACGAATCCACGAAGAAGCTTTCCACTTTTTATGATAAAAGTTTTGGTTGATTTGCTCTTTTATCATCCGGAACCCACTGATATAATTTCTGAGACATAGTTTGAATGACATTAGTTAAATGACAAATCTTTTTACAAATGATTAATAACACCGAAGCTTAATAGTACTCAAAAATGCACAAACTAATGTTTTCTTTCATTTCTGGAATAGAAGATATAGTCGTCAAATCAGGCTTGTAAAGCGCCAAAATGCAGATTGACATTATATTATCAATAACAGTCGCGGGAACAAAGCTGCAATAAAAAATTATAAAAGTAAAAAGAATAACATACTGAATAATGAAATAACTTGAATAAAAATAAAAAACCTGTTTCATAGCCGAACGGTCTAATAAATGACCGTTTATAAAAGGCGGAAAAAAATCAAGTATTGGTGCCTCCTCATTCTCACGGTTCACACCGCCTTGTAATGGTGTTGGATGGCTAGGTTTATCTTGCTCTTCCCTAGAAAAGTCATCACTATTTTCATGCAATTCAGAGTTGGTAGGTAAGTTCACATTACATTAATTCGGTAAAAATTCATTGTCAAGATCTATAAGTTGTGATTCTGTCTGTACAAAGTTAGCAAACGCTAAACCTCCTCAATTAGACCCAGAAGGAATGGGCAAGTGTTCATTGAATCAAAGAAGAGGACGGAAAAAATATTTCCATTTACAAAGGGTCACAACATATATTTTGCCTCCAATGCATCATTCTTTCAATATCAAGTTGAGGATGCACATACATCTTTGAAAAAAGTAGCTAGTTCGGATACAGCTTCCCAAACATCATCTTGTAGCATCCCTCTAAATTCAACCACCATCAATCGTTCTAAAAACACATGTGCATCGTGACTCTTATAACCGATAAGCAGACGATTTTTTAAATCAACATGCCTCCGTAAACTAGATTCGTATCCATCAGGGAATTTTTAAACCCTTTATCCGTTCAAGAACCATAATCTGATGATTTACATATTGTTGATTATTTTGCTCTAGCCCCGAGTAATTGACGACCGTGAGGACGAAATTCTAATTCAGGCTAATCATATAATGACAAAATGTCTTTTTATGCAACAAACTCCATGTTCGAATACATTTTCCCAGTATGCATAACATCAAGATTATGCCTCAATTTGACATTAACGAAGTACATAAACATCCAAAAGATACTCTGTTTAGTCCAGTTTTGTTAGACTCCAAAACCATTCAATTTATCTTTAGGCACTTGATCCCAAATAAAAGGCAAGTTGGCAACCCTTTGAAAACATCGTGACCACTACACGGGAAAAATAGGATTCTGATACTCAGTCCTACCTTTGGTAAATATTTAATGTTGATATGCATGATCTGGAGGTAGAAATTTCCTATGATAATGAAAATATGAACGTTTCTTGCCATTGACCAACCAAAAACATTTGGTATATTCCATACAGAGTGGACATTCGAGTCGTCCGGCTATAGACCATCTAGATAACATTCCATACACGGGAAAAACAGAAATTGTCCACATAAAAGACGCTCGCGTTTCAAAATTTTATTTTGAATGCACATCATAGGTGTTCACTCTGTGGTGCCAAAGAGTCAATAAATCATCAACGAGTTGTTTCAATCAATTCTTTTCTTAGACTTTGGTGGATCGGGTATAACAATTGTTAATCACATAAAGCGTGTCTTCATGCACATCCAAGGGGAAATATTATAAGGTGTTAGCATTACTGGCCAACATTACGAGGATTAGCGTCAAATTATGATAACAATAGTCAAAGAGTTTTCACGATTGTCCATCCGCCGGATGAGTCATAGAATTTTCTTCGGGATTTCTTGTTGCATGCCAAGACATATTGGTAGACGTGCTTTCAATCTTAAACAATCTTTGTAATCTTAGGATTATTTTGTAAATAATAAAACATTTGAATGTCCTTGTAATTTACCAATTTTGTAATTTAATTTAATTCCGAAGAAATTCTATGTGTCTCGTATATAAGCTCTTCCTCAGGTAAGGTCTTGCTGTAGTA
The DNA here is from genome assembly GCA_006409495.1 of Sedum album. Taxonomy (NCBI): domain Eukaryota; kingdom Viridiplantae; phylum Streptophyta; class Magnoliopsida; order Saxifragales; family Crassulaceae; genus Sedum; species Sedum album. The sequence goes on along the minus strand of QZGG01000648.1, from coordinate 86,438 downwards.
ATTGTTGACAAAACTGTTTGTGTACAAATGATTTTCTACAGTAGCGACATCAATAAATTTTTTGTTTTTGCAACTATTGCACGAACAATGCATTAAACTCCCATCAATTAAGTAACCTCTCCCAATTGCAGTCTCAATGAAACTACAGACTCCCAATAAAATTTCTTCAGAATTGTACGACCGTCTCGATACACGTTGATTATACATTCATTGATGTTGTACAACGATGTCATTCATGAATCCTAATGTTAAGATTTGTATACATATACTTTGAAATCGAATATTGAAAATCTATTAAAAAATTACAAAGAAACTTTATGTAATACCTCGTTCTCTTGCACTTCATTCTTCAGAAACAATCACATAGCAAATGAACTGTGTCAATCTTCGGAAACAATCACGGACGAATATTTAATGAACATAAAATTCTGTGGATCATGACTGTATTCCTATCTATATGATCTATACCTTAGGCTTATATATAATGAACGTGAATCATGAAATATCACGGATGAATGGCTTGAGAGATGCAAACTTTGTTTATCGGCAAGTAAATTTTCATTACATTTGCATCACCTTTCAAAATACATTTGCATCACAAGAAAACTTTATTGTCATTTTTGCTGACATACGAATAATATCTTTCCATTATGTTTCCATTACATTTCCACCACCTTTCCGGTACGTTTTCATCAGAACAAGCTTTAATGTGATTTCTACAGACATACGAATAATTAGTTTCCATTACGTTTCCGTCACCTTTTCACTATATTTTCGTTACAGTCCCAACACTTTTCAATCGAACATTGAAGAAGATTACATTTTATAAATAACTCAAATTTTAATGGAAATGTAATGAAAATATAATGAATTTCCGATGCATTTCCATCATGAAAATACTTTTTAGAAATAAGTTCCATCTAATAATGAAAAAGTCATGAAAACACGCCGGAATAGTAACGATATACTGTATTATTGGTATATTGAACGAAATGTTAGAAACTAATGGAATGTTGGTGGAAACCTGCCGAAAACTTCCATCACATTTCCACCTACTGTGTGCGCCGGAAATAATTTTCCAAATGCCGCCGGATTAAATGTGCTGAAATAGTAACGATATGAATTATTATTTTATATTGAGTGAGATGTGTCAGAAACTGATGCAATGATTGTGGAAATGTGCCATAAATATTTTCAGCAACTTAAATGTGCCAGAAATATTGCGCAGGAAATTTTGGAAAAATTTGTAGTGTTCATTCTATTTTCTGGATGAGAATTTGACTTGTACAAATGTTCTAAAGTTGTCATGTAAGCACCTAGAGTTAATAGAAATTGTCCAATGTGACGGCCCCAAAAAGACCAAAACACACTAGTACAGATTATGTATTCAACAGCGCTTGTATTTAAGCGCTGTAGAAAAAATTACATGTTTAACAGCGCTTTATCCGTAAAGCGCTGTAATAAATCAATTTAACACAGCGCTTCTTTCGTAAACGCTGTAATAAATTTACAACAGCGCTTTTATAATTAAGCGATGTGTTAAATACAATTTAAGACAGCGCTTGTGATACAAAAGCGCTGTTGTAAATACTAATTAAAACGGCGCGTTAATAAAAAGCGATGTGTGGTATTTACAACAGCGCTTTTCTAATAGGCGCTGTCTTAAATAGTATATTTGACAGCGCCTTTAATAATAGGCGCTGTAATAAACATATATACCACAGCGCTTCATATAATAAGCGCTGTTATAAAGACGTTTTAACCCTAGTAATTTCACGACTTCAAAGTTTTACTCACACTCAATCCCGCTTTACCGGCCGTCGTCCAAATTTCCGTCTTAGCTCAGAATTTCCGACTTAGCTCCGTTTGAAACCCTGAACTCACGCTCAGCTTTTCCAACTTAGCTCCGTTCACTTCAAGGCCGTCGTCCAAACTTAGCTCCGTACCCTAAACGAACGGTACTCCTCTTCTCATCTCTGTTTCAAAATTTCAACTTATCTCTGTTTTAAAGTTTGTGTAATTTGTATTGTGTTGTATTAATCTACTTGTATACTGTTATTTTGTGTTTGATCATGCATAATTTTGTTAAATATGTAGAAATGGAGAATTTGCAAATCACAAATGATAATTCTTTAACGCGGGAGAGTGTTCCGCGCCATCTAAGAGAGGCAAGAGGGGGCCTACATATTTGACCCAATTTTTTAAGGAGAGGAGTACCTCTAATACTCATCCACTATTGAGTTTACCGAAAAGGAGTTCCAACGGGTCCGAATAAATCAATATGGAGAAGTGCGCTATGTTTGGCAGCAAGAACACGTGTTCCAATTACTTATCAAAATTGGAGGCACGTGCCTGCAGAGTTGAAGAACCTAGTTTGGAGCGATATGAAGGTAATAAAAAATGTTATTTTTATTCTTTTATGTTTCATTTTTAAAGTGATTATTGTATTAATGTTATTTTACATATCAATTTATATATTATATGCAACATGTTTGAAATGATTTTTTTTACTTGTTTTTACAGGCAAAATTTAATGTGTCGGATGATCACAAGTCTCAAGAGCTGAGACAAGCTGGAATCTCTTGGAGAAATTTCAAGACAACTCTTACCAAAGATTACATCAAGGGTAGGAAGAACGAAGAGGATCCCACTCTTATTTATCAATTCATTACTCCGGATCAGTGGGCGGAGTTTGTGGCTGGGAGGAGAAGCGAAGAATTTGAGGAGGAGGGGTTGAGAGCTGCTGAAAGAGCGCGCCTCAACAAGTATCATCATGCTACTTCTCGAGGTGGATATAGCCGTGCTGAAGAACTCCTGATAAAGGAGAAAGCTGATGCACTTCAGGCTACCGGATTATGCGATGACTCTGAGGTAGCAAGCATTACAGTCGAGAGGCACGAAGTGTGGAGGAGAGCCCATCAAACAAAAACGGGTGGTTATGTGAACGAGACTGTAGAAACTATTGCTGCAAAAATTGTAAGTCTTCTTTAGTCTATTTAATTACATGGTTGATATTTTAGAAGGATATTTATTGTAATAAATCTATTTATTTATCTTTCTGTAGGGTGAGGCAGAGGAGGAGGAATCTGCTGGACATTTCGTTTCACAAGGGCGGAATGATATTCTTACTCAGGCGATTGGAAAACCTGAGTATCCAGGACGTACTCGAGGGGTCGGGATGGCGGTGGGCTGGAAAAAAGTATTTCCCAAAGGTTCGACTTCTACGAAAGGTAGCACAAATGTCGTGCAACAACCTAGGGGAGTCGACATTAGCTCATCTCAGCCGCAGATCCCATCGCCTGAAGATGATATTTTCTCCACAATCCCTGAGGTATATTAAATTTATTAAATTAGATAAAATACAAAATTTTGGTAACTGATATATACTTTTATTTACTTGATGTAGACGGGTTTAAAATGTGTTTTCTTCGTTGATGATGGCTCTCGAACCATGGTTGCATATGGTCTTGTGTTGCCTGGGAGAATCGTGCAGTATCAGCTGATTGATGATCATGAAGTGAAGGCAACATTGCATTATGCAATCGACCCTAATCAGCCGATCCCGCATCCTGTGGCGCAGTTTAACACTGTAAGGGATGCGGTGAATGCAGCTGTACCATGGCCTAAGTCATTGATTGAAGTTAACAGAAAGGTACATTAATATATTTACTTCATTTATCTTTAATAATATAAATATACCTTTAATTTACAATCGTCATACTTTGTTTTCAGGCATACAATGATTACAAATATGGATTTATCCAATCAAGTATTAATGAACCTGAGTTTGCACACTTGGGAACACATTGTCAGATGCTTTATCATCGTGCAAATCAGCTAGAAGTCGCAATATCTATCTTTATACCAAGTGAAGTCTATGGTCATGATGTATGGGCTCACTTGTATAAGGAAGATATTGTTGAGGTTTTACAGTTGGAAAAGATTGGAGATACGGCGCTTGAGTTGTGTATGAGGTATTACTTTCATCATCATGCAATATTATCTGAAATCAATTGAATTTCAGTATTATTTCTAATTTAAATCGTTTCAGTTATCTTTACCATGATTATGGACGCTTCGGATTCAAATTTGGGTTTATTAGACCGTCGTCCACGACAAGCATTCGAGACATGAACTCAAGAGTTTCTATTTTGACGTCTCGGTTGACAATGCCTGATAGCTCATCCTTCTTTTGCTATTTTCTACCATATTGTGATCCACAAGAGTAAGTATTCAACTAAATTTTGTATTTAATAGTTTTTAGCTACTTTTATGATTTAACTTAACTTGTTTTAAATCATGTTCTTGAAGGAGTCACTGGATGTTGTGTGTGCTTTTTCCACGACAAAATTTGGTATATTGGCTAGATTCAATGGCTGGCATGGTTCGATCAGATGTTCGGCGATTAATTGAAAAGTAAGTATAAAATATTAAATTATTATTTTTTATTTTAATGTTTATACTTCAAAATGTCAGTAAACATTTTTTGTGTTTTGAAATTTAGGAGTTTTACCAACATTCAAAATATGAATGGATCCTCTTCACAATCTAGATCGACCACATGGATAACAGTCGAGGTAATTAATTTAATTTCTAGCATATTTTTACATTTACAATTGGGATAAAATATACTAAACAACATGTGTTTTTATGTTTGTAGTGTCCACGACAACCAGAGAGGACGAACTTATGTGGTTATTATTGCATACGATACGTTCGAGATATCATTAAGTACGTCCAAGAAAATAATGGACAGCTTCATGATAATTTTGGTGATGTAAGTTTCATTTTTACGTAGTCTTTTTAAAATATATACAATTTACATTTATATAAAAACGAGTTTTGATGTGGAAATAGGTGTTTCCAAATGGACGGGAAAGTTACCCGTCTTACGTTATGAATGAAGTAAGGGACGAATTCTCTTATTACATTCTTGATTGTCCCGCTCAAGAATATCAATGGAATTGATGAGGTAATTTATATAATTATTCAATATATTTGATTCAATGAATAATATACGTATTGTGACAAGTTTTCTAACTCGTGTAATTATTTTTGTAGGTTTAACATGAAAAAGAAGCTAGGGATGAATTGTATTTTGTTGCTTTTATCATGTTATTACTTTTGTTTATCATGTAATTGTGGAAAACAATGTATACTTTGTTTATGATGTATGAAATGTGATGTTGATCTTTTGACTTGTGAGCATTGTGGGTATTGTAAATTGAATGATCATCTTTCAAACCTGTGAAGTAAACAATGATCAGTTTTTTGCAGGGTTTGGCTTTCTGAAAAACAAAACCAAGCGTGAAAAGTAAAGCAAATATACAACAGCGCTCATTTAAAAAGTCGCTGTGAAAAACAGTATTTTACAGCGCTTATAAAAATAAGCGCTGTAAATATGTGTTACTCCGAGTGAAATTTTATTATACTTTTTACAGCGCTTTTATAGAAGCGCTGTTAAAATAAATTTATAACAGCGTTTATATGTAAAGCGCTGTAAATATGTGTTACTAAGAATGTAATTTTTATATATTTCTACAGCGCTTTACTATAGAAGCGCTGTTATATATAGATATATTACAGCGCTCTTATTTATAGGCGCTGTTAAAGAGTGTTCAGATCTACTTTTTTTAGTTTTACCCTATTTCGTTTCTTTTCTTTCCGCACTCACACGTCGTCTCTGCCTTGGAACATAAATTAATCTCAACCCGATGAGTCATCCGTTTCCGTCTTGTTTATAATATTTTGTTAAAAGTAAGTTTGTTTGAATTTATTATTTAGATGCGCGTATGATTATCCATATTTTAATAGTCTTGCATGTTGCTTATCTTATTCTAGGTATTTCAATTCCGATTATTATCAACCTTGTTAGTCATAATGAATCGAAGTTGGATGTGTTTAAATCGTTTGTCCGTTGGTTATGAAGAAGGAATAAGAGGGTTCTGTCAGTTTGCTAAGGATTTTGCAGATCGGAACGATACTGAATATGTGTTTTGTCCATGCACTGATTGTTGGAATAACAAAAAAATAAAAGTCGGAGATCTTCACAAACATCTGTTGTTAAAGGGGATTGATCCACAATACAAAGTTTGGCATTTACACGGTGAATGTGAGACAGCTAGCTCTCCCGGCCCCCAGATGGAACATCATGGATTTAATGAAAATATGGACTGGGAGGATGACAATCTAATTGGAATGGTGAATAACATTGAGAAAGAGATGAACGTCGGGTCTTCTGTCATTGAAAAACTTAAATCTGATTCTGAGACACCTTTGTACGATGGTTGCACAAAATTTACCAAACTTTCAGCAGTGTTAAAGTTGTTTAATCTGAAAGCAAAGAATGGATGGAGTGATAAGAGTTTTACAGAGTTATTGACATTGGTATCAGAAATGCTTCCAGATCCGAACACATTACCTACTCGTACTTATGACGCGAAGAGGGTAATGTGTCCTATGGGAATCGAATACGAAAAAATTCATGCATGTCCAAACGATTGTATTTTGTTTCGAGGTCAGTATAAAGATCTAACTGAATGCCCAATTTGTAACACTTCAAGATATAAACCGAACAAAGCACCCAGTATCAGTTCAAAAGGCGCACCGTCTAAAGTGTTGTGGTATTTACCTCCAATTCCAAGATTTCAGCGTCTCTTTTCAATCTCAGATGACGCTACTAATTTGCGATGGCATGCCGAAAAGCGTGTTGAGGATTATATGATGCGTCACCCGGCTGATTCAGTTCAATGGAAGACTTTTGACGAAACATTTCCTCAATTTGGATGTGATCCAAGAAACTTGCGTTTAGGTTTGTGCACTGATGGAGTGAATCCGTTTGGAAATCTTAGTAGTCAGCATAGTACATGGCCAGTCATATTGGTTATTTATAATCTTCCACCGTGGTTGTGCATGAAGCGCAGATATATGATGCTCTCATTATTGATTTCTGGGCCTCGGCAGCCGGGGAATAACATTGATGTTTATTTACAGCCATTGATAGATGATCTAATTCTTTTATGGGATAAGGGTGTCCCTACTTATGATGTATCTAGAGACGAGTTTTTTGATATGCGAGCGATGTTATTTTGCACAGTCAATGATTTTCCTGCATACGGTAACTTGTCCGGGTACAAGATAAAAGGATACAAAGCTTGCCCAATATGTGGAGAGAATACACATTCTCAACATCTTAAAAACTGTCGCAAGATTGTATACATGGGACACAGGCGTTTCCTTCCGACCAATCATTCCTACCGTCGAAAGAAAGCTTCGTTTAATGGGAAAGTTGAGTTTGAAAATGAACCGAAACCAGCTTCTGGCAAGGAAATACTTGATACTATTTGGGAATTTCCTAATGTTTTGGGAAAACGAGGACGTAATACTGTTGATGGTTTGTGGAAAAAGCGATCTATATTTTTTGATCTCCCATACTGGTATACCCTTACTGTTAGACATTGTATTGACGTTATGCATGTGGAGAAAAATATTTGTGATAGTCTTATCGGTACCATTCTTAACATTCCTGGAAAGTCAAAGGACGGTGTTAAGGCTAGATTGGACATGCTTGAAATGAACATTCGTAAGGAGTTAGCTCCCGAACAAAGAGGACAAAGAACCTATCTACCACCTGCGTGTACGACTTTATCTAAAACTGAAAAGATTAGTTTTTGTTCTAGTTTGAAGGGTGTTAAAGTTCCTTCGGGTTTCTCGTCAAATATTTCAAGTCTGGTTTCCATGAAAGACATGCGTCTTGTTGGTTTAAAATCTCATGATTGTCACACATTGATGCAACAGCTGTTGCCTATCGCAATTCGTGGGATATTGCCTGAGAACGTGAGATCTGCTATTACAAGATTGTGTGTTGTTTTCAGCTCTTTGTGTTCTAAGACTGTTGACCCGCTTGACTTAGACGAACTCCAAAATCAAATTGTTGTTACTATCTGTCAGCTTGAGATGTATTTTCCTCCCTCATTTTTTGACATTATGGTTCATTTGACTATTCATTTAGTACGGGAGATAAAATTTCTTGGACCGGTCCATATGAGATGGATGTATCCTTTCGAAAGGTACATGAAAACCTTAAAAGGTTATGTGAGAAATAGACATCGACCTGAAGGTTCTATGGTTGAAGGATACATTGCCGAGGAAGCAATTGAGTTTTGCTCACATTATTTGGGCAATATTGAGTCTATTGGGATTCCAAAGCCGCGACACTTTGATCGTCTTCAGGGGAAAGGAACAATTGGATTTCAAGTTAAAGTTGTTCCTCGATCAGAGTTGCATGACGCCCATTTCTACGTGTTGCGGCAGGTTGATGAGATCGAGCCCTTTGTAGAATGTCATTTCAATTGATAAGGTCATCTAATCAGGGAAAATCTGAAAAGTTGATCCAAAAAAAACATTCAGAAGAGTTTGCTTCTTGGTTGAAAGACGACGTTTTAAGTTCAAATGTGTCTGATTTTGTGAAGTCTCTTGGTGTTGGGCCTAGTTGCGCCGTTCATTCTTATAGAGGGTATGATTTAAATGGTTATTCTTTTTACACGAAAGATCAGGATGAAAGAAGTTCAGTTCAGAATAGTGGCGTGACAATTGTTGCTGATACAATTCATGTGTCTAGTGCCAAAGATAAGAACCCTGTAAATGCCGGTGTGAATTATTATGGTGTTATTGAAGACATATGGGAAATAGACTACGTAGAAGTTCGGATACCTGTTTTCAAGTGCATATGGGTGCATAGTTCGAATGTTCGTATTGATGAATTCGGCATGACATTTGTTGACTTTCGTAGAGAAGGATACAAAGACGAGCCTTTCATCATGGCTGAGCAAGCTAAACAAGTATTTTACGTCAAGGATCCCACAAACGAACATAAATATATTGTCGTTCATGGAAAACAACATATTTTCTTCGAAGATGGTATGGATACAAATGATTACTCTGAAGATAGTGCAGCGGTTTGTAGCACCATTCCAAACAATTTCGAAGACGTTGGTGAATTTCAACAGAGAAGGGATGATCACAATGAAGGCATATGGATTGAAAAACAATGTAAGAATTCCGAATATTTTTCAAAATTATATATTTGTGAAGTTGTGTTTAGATTTATATATATTTAATTTACTTATTTTGCTTGGTGTTTTTAATACAGGATTTTGGTGATGAGCACGCTATATAAAGGATATGTATTCAAACTTTTTTTATGATTTGGAATTAAGCAGGTAATTAATGTGTTGAAAATTCTTACTTTATAAAATTTAAATTATTTTATTTTTTTATCGTGTATATTGTGTCCTTATGTTTAATTTTTTCATGCAGCTGGTATTCTCGGGCGAGATAATATGGATTGGTGAAGATTCAAAATTATTAGATGATGTTTTAATATAGCTTGTGTTTATTGTAATTTAAGTAATTATCAATGATGATTAATAAAAAAACTGCTCTGTTTTAATAAAAAACTGCTCTGTTTTACATATTACAGCGCTTTAATAAAGAAACGCTTTGGTATATATCATGTCAAATAAAATAAAATAGCCTGTTCATAGTTTAACAGCGCTTATACCAAACAGCGCTGTAAAAAAACAATTTACCACAGCGCCTTTCCAAAAAGCGCTGTTGTAATTAGGGTTCTAAACCCTGAACCCCGAACCCTAACCCTCAATCCAAACCCTAATTATAACAGCGTTTAAAAACATAAGCGCTGTAATATATATTTAAAATAATAATAAAATAATTAGTTTTAACAGCGTTTATAAATAAATAAACGCTGTAAATTACATATTACAGCGCTTATTTAATATATAAGCGCTGTAAAATATATATTTACAGTATTTTCATGTTTTAAAAATCAGGTAATATATTTTTTAGGTTTTTGTTATCTTAAGACATTAAAAACTCAATTAGTAACATTCTATTAATTAAAATATCATGAGAACATTAATAAGCATTTGAAATCATTGGCATTTGAATATTTGTACTGTGTCTCTTTACTAAGCAATAAGTTGAACATTGTACATTTTGATCAACAAAACTTTTCACTAATAAAAAACATCAAAAATGCAAATGATTTTTTTTTTAAGTAAATGAGTTATAAGCTTCATTTATCAAACTTCCAACTAAATTTGTTTAATAATAGTCAATGAATTCTAAGAAAAAACAAAACAAATAAATACTGTTTATAACAGCGCTTATAACATAAAAGCGCTGTTGTAAAGTTAATACCACAGCGCTTATATCATATAAGCGCTGTAATAAACGTCTCAGTAATTCGATTTCCTTAAATTAAAAATATTTATTTATTATTTACAGCGCTTTTTTATTTGAAGCGCTGTTGAATATGTTAAATTACCTGATTGGTCGAAACAGTTTCTCGCAGATTGTAATCCCAATCGTTGTTTAACCTAATCTAACGGTCCATATTCAATATTAAAAATTCAGAATTTTAAGTCACCCGCACAAATTTCCCGCTATAGTCTTTCTATATATATCCAAATATGCAACAAAATTTACATTGAAATTTTCTTTCAAACATACTATTGTTCTTGTCGGATATTTTAATTTACAGTCCAAAATTCTTTGTTTCGCATAAACTTCCCGTTTCAAGTAAGGAATCCCACTCTTATTTCTTACACTTTTGTGTTTTATACTTTTTGTTAAACTTTTTTGTTCTTTGTTTTATATTAACTCTATTCTATTCTTCAATATATTTTTTGTAGATTTGTTGTATGATATATGTCGAGGACGATGAGCCAATTCAAGACGAGCAAATGATGTTTATTCAAGACGAGCAAATTCAAGACGAGCAAATACAGTACAAAGGCCATAGTTTTGTCCATAATATTTAAGTTTTGTCCATAGTTTTGTCCATAGTTTTGTACAAATTCAGAATGTTAAATTGTGTTTCCATTTTATTGTAAAAGTACGATTTAAATAAAAAATAAAGAAAATTATAATCAAAACTGATTCCCTTTAAAGCGGTTATTAATATTATTAACTTTCCAAAACTGTCTTCTCAAATCTCCGTAACTATAATAAATCTTAATGCGCTTAATTAAGATTTTTTTTTAATTCAAATCTTATATTTAACAGCGCTTAATTAATAAAAACGCTGTAAAATTACTAATATTTAACAGCGCTTAATTAAAAGAAACGCTGTAAAATCTAATATTTAACAGCGCTTATATATATAGAGCGCTGTAACATGTTTAAACTTTTTACAGCGCTCAATAATAAAACGCTGTAATATTTTATATTCGAATTAATAAATTTTCAAATTAAAAAATTAATAAATATTTTACAGTGCTTAAATAAAAACGCTGTGTAATAAATTAAATTAAACGACCTCGTTTTTGTTTTATCGCTTGGTTGTGAGTGATTATTTTTAACAGCGCTTTATATATAAACGCTGTAACAGGTTTTGTTTTATATATAACAGTGTTCTATATGATTATATATGATTATGTTTATAACAGCGCTTTATTATTTTACAGTGTTCTATATATAACAGCGCTTAATGTATAAAAAGGCGCTGTTATAAATAGACATAAACAACAGCGCTTTATTTTAAAAAGCGCTGTAATAAAGATGTGATTTACAACAGCACCCGTTTCAACAGCGCTTCAAGAAGCGCTGTTAAAGGGCAAAAAAGAGCGCTGTTATAAACATAATCTGTAGTAGTGGAACTTGAAGAAATCCATTAGAATTGAAGGTTCGAGAGATTTTTGAGATTAGGGTTTCGAATCGGCGGCAGGGATATGTGATGCGGTAGTTGTCCTAGTGACATAAGACATTACTCCAAGAACATGTCAGTCAAATAATCACATAAACACACTCAAGCATATGATCATTCTCGAATAAGTGTGTATTTTCTATCACTAGTGTCTCCGAACTACTAGTCAAAGCAAATAGGGACTGGAAACAACTAGTTCTGGAATAGGCTAGGGATGGTTTCAACCACTTCCTTTGGGCTTGTAATGTGGGGGCAAGTAGGAAGTGTCGTTAGGTCACAAAAAATATAATGAATTATATCTTGATTTTACCACATGTGACGAGAGTTTTAAGATGTACTGAAGCTACTAGTACACAAGATATGTGACCTCTAGTCGATGATCACTAGTCACTTCTATCTACTAACACACCAGAGCATGAATATTCAGATCAGACAGAGGTTAGTAGTAGAAGTTATATACTGATTAGGATAGAGAGATCATACCCAGCTCCATTCGGAGCCTTTCGAAGAGTTCCCTATGCAAGGCCTTCGTGAAAATGTCAGCGACTTGATCATCTGTCCTACAGTAGTTCATTGTGACTATTCCTTTTCAACCCAGTCTTTTAGAAAGTGATAACGTGTCTCTATATGCTTTGTTCTAGTGTGCTGCACAGGATTTTTAGAGATTTCAATAGCACTAGTGTTATCACAGAAAATAGGAACTGAAAGCAATTTAAGACCATAGTCACTTAGCTGTTGTCGAAGCCATAACAGCTGTGAGCAGCATGCAGCAGCTGCCATATATTCTGCCTCTGCAGTGGAAAGTGCCACTGAATTTGTTTCTTGGAGGACCAGGAGACTAGACATGAGCCAAGAAACTGAGCTGTTCCAGAGGTCGACTTCCGGTCCACTCTGCTTCCAGCGAAGTCTGCGTCGGTGTATCCCACAAGTTCTAGCGATTCTCCTCTAGGATACCAAGCACCAAGTTGTCAGTTCCCTTAAGATACCTGAGTATTCTCTTAACGCCTTCAAATGTGTTTCTCTGGGTCAGCTTGAAACCTGGCACAGAGACAAACACTATATTATATCTGGTCGCTAGCAGTTAAGTAAAGAAGTGAACCTATCATTCCCCGATAAAGTTTTTGATCAACTGGTGGAGCTGACTCGTCCTTCCCAAGCGAGTCATTTGGGGATATCGGTGTACCAAAGTGTTTGGCATCGCCCATTCCAAACTTCTTTATCATCTCCCTCAGGTACTTCTGTTGGTAAATCTTGGTTCCTTCTTTTTCCTGTGACACTTGCAAACCAAGAAAGAAAGTGAGTTCACCTTCCATACTCATTTCAAATTCAGTTCTCATGAGCTCTGAAAATTCCTTGACAAGAGAAGTGTTAGTGGATCCGAAAATAATATCGTCTACATATACTTGAACTACTAGTATATCACTTCCCTTTTTCAGTAAGAACAGAGTCTTGTCCACCTGTCCTCTGGTGTATCCATGATCAAGTAGAAACTGGGACAATCGCTCATACCAGGCGCGAGGGGCCTGTTTCAGACCATACAGTGCCTTCTCCAATCGGTAGACATGATTTGGGAACTGGTGATCTTCAAAGCCAGGTGTCTGAGACACATACACCTCTTCTTTCAGAATTCCATTCAGAAAGGCCGTCTTAACGTCCATTTGATACAACTTGAATCCATGGTAGAGCATACGCAATCAGCAGTCTGATTGCCTCCAGTCTTGCCACTGGTGCGAATGTCTCATCATAGTCTATGCCTTCCTGCTGATTATACCCCTTGACCACCAATCTTGCTTTGTTTCGTACAATGTTCCCTTGATCATCAAGCTTGTTCTTGAATACCCACTTGGTTCCAATGATGGTCCGGTCAGATGGACGAGGGACTAGTTCCCAGACTTTGTTGCGCTCGAACTGGTGGAGCTCTTCTTGCATGGCTACTACCCAGTCTGGATCTTTCAGTGCTTCAGTCACCGTTTTTGGTTCTGCAAGAGAAACAAAGGCAGTGTTAGCACAGAAACTCAATAATGCAACTGGACCATTCCCACTAGTGTCTTGAGACGAAAGGTTAGGAAGTTCAATATGATAGTCTCTGAATTTGATCGGAGGATGACTCTGTCGTCCACTTTTTCTGGGAACTCCTTGTTGTTGCTGTGTCTGCATTCTTCGTCTTCCTTCTGGTGGAGCACTTCCGGAGCCTGGTAACTGATTATTCTCATTTGCTTCATCTTGTTCATTATCAGCCTCTGGTTCCACAGTAGTATCTTCTTCTCTGTCAGATTCTTCATCTTCTGCATTGTTATCATTATTTGACCCCTCTCCACCACTTGTTCCTTGAGGAGCAGGAACTGGTTCATCCACAGGATCCTCCTCTGGGGTCCACTCATCTCTGGTTAGTTCAAAGTCATCACTGTCATCTTTCGTCAGCTCCAAGGTTCTCACAGATTTTCCTCCCATTACTGACTCATCGAACCTGACATGTATTGACTCTTCTACTCTCTTCAACCGATGATTATAGACTTTAGGCTTTGCTTGAAGATGAATATCCAACAAAAGTTCCTTCGTCACTTCTTGGATCAAACTTACCAAGGATGTCCTTACCATTATTGTGCACATAGCACTTGCAACCAAAGACACGCAGGTGAGACAGATTTGGTTTTCTACCCCTCAGAAGCTCATATGGAGTCTTATCAATCCCTGGTCTCAGATAGGCTCTGTTGATGATATAGCATGCGGCATGTAGTGCTTCGGCCCAGAAGTTTCTAGGAAGATTACTGGCTATCATCATGGTTCTAGTCATGTCCTCTAGAGTTCGATTTTTCCTTTCCACTACTCCATTTTGTTGGGGGGTCCTAGGAGCAGAGAAGTTATGACTTATACCTTCCAGTCTGCACATGTCAAGAAATTGAGAGTTCTGGAACTCTGTTCCATGGTCAGTACGTAGTGAGATAATAGATAAGTCAAGTAATCGTTCAACACTAGTTTTCCAATTTTCAACTCATCAAAGTCTCATCTTTAGTTCTAAGAAAATAGTCCAGGTGTACCTTGAGTAGTCATCAACAATGACTAGTACATACATTACCTCCTCTACTCTGGACACGCATCGGTCCACAAGATCCATATGAATCAAGTCTAGAGGCTTCTTGGAACTCACCCAGTCCTTTGATTTGAAGGAGCTTCTCACCATTTTACCTTTGGCACAAAACTACACACTCCTTCTCAGATTCCTTCACGCTGGGTGGTAATCCTTCCACTAGATTCTTCTTTTGGAGTTTGGAGAGAAGACGTAGACTGGCATGTCCTAGTCTTCTGTGCCATAAATCAGAATCATCCGAGTGCGACACAAGGCACAACTCCCCTTCTGGCTCAAACGAGTGATCAACAATATAGACATTGTTATTTCTTATTCCCTTCAGAAGAACCTTTCATGTCTCAATGCGCTCAACCAAACAGTCAGTATCAGTGAAAATAATTCGATTTTTACCTTTTTGTGATAACAAAGCAACACTTAACAAGTTGTAACTTAGACCCTTAACATAACTAACATCTTCTACTTGAGTAGTACTAGAAAAACTTAAGTCCCGATCCCACAAATTTCACCTCTGCTCTTGTTTCCAAAGGTGATCGGTCCTCCTTGATGTTTATTTAGAGTTAGAAACCACTCCTTGTTCCCTGTCATGTAGAGAGAACATGCATTGTCGATGAACCACCTTTGTCCCTTCATTCTTTCCTGCAAGGAAAACATCAGTTTTACGGACCCAGATTGACTTGGGATTAACTGCTTTTGATTTATAAGAAATAGCATTAATAAATTTGTTAGTAGGTTTTGGTTTCCATTCTGTTTCATGATCAATTTTCATTCTTGGAGTTTCCCTAGGTTTTCCTACTGTGGCTTGTGTATCCTTTAGAGTTGACTGTCTCTGTCTAGTCTAGTGTTGTGGTCGTTCCTTGCGATTGTGAGGTGCGTGTTCATAGTCCTGAGGATACCTTTTTTGTGATCTCATAGATTCCTTCCATTTTTGATCCCCCCTGACTTTCTGACCACAATTTCTAGTATTTCAAGCGTATGTCTCATTTCTTTCCTTATCGACTCTTAACTTACCAAGTCTCTACAGTAATGTCCATTATTACCACAGTGCCAGCAGACACGGTGCGATTCCAAGTTTATGTACTTACTGTTCCCCGGTCTGAATGGTTTCCCTTTCTTTCGTGCCTGGAAATCCAATGGTTCAGTGTTGTCTGCTTGTTTTTTCCACAACTTGTATGCCTTAGAGCGATCAAAAGGCACATACTGGTTGTTGGAATGGTCTTTCGAAATTGTTTGGCTATTATGTGTTCTGTCAGAATTAGTGGAGGTGATGTGTTTCTCCTCAGCAACATATCCAAGACCTGGTCGGAATCTTTCTCTCAGGTTAGGTACCTCCTGATCATTAGTATCATTTACTACAGGTGCCTTCAGCTTCAACTTGTCTAGTTTTGTGACCAGTTCGTTGTTCTCTAGACTCTTCTTTTCCAGTTCATCAACTAGTTTTGTTTTCTCCTTTTCCAATTTCTGTATCATCATCCCTCAATTGCTTGACTTCCTCTTTCAGATCATGACAGTTGTTACATTTGACCGACCTTTTCTTAATCGCATCCTCAAGTTCTATAGCAGTACTTGACCATAAGAGATTGTCCTCAGTACGACCTGCAATTTCAACTTTCTGTTTTTCCAATATACTACTCATTTCTTCATTCACATTGGTTAGTTCTTTCAGGAGTTCTAGTAAATCATCACGAGACATTCTTGAAGGAGAGTTAGTATTTACCTCATTATTGGCATCATCTCCAAGTGCCATTAAGCACACTTCCCGATTCACTGGTAGGTCACAGTCGCTTTTTTCTCCTTCATCTCCCCATGCAGCCAGCATCGCTTTGCCATCCCTTTCAGTAGCAGGCTTTCCCGCCTTCTTTCTCAGACACTCAGCTGATATATGTCCTTTCTTTTGGCATCACCAGCATATGATGTCCTTCTTGTCTTTAGGACTAGTTGATTGTGTGTTCTGGTTAGAGGACTGTGAGTTCTGATTGTCTCCTCTGTTAACCTTAATGAATTTCCTAATAGCATCCAATTTTGTCATTCTTAGTGCTCTAGTGATCAAAGCAGTGGATTCATCAAGGTCCTCATCATCTGGAGCATCAGTCTGGACTAGTTCAAACGCTTTTTCAACTTTAAGTGCCAGTGATTTGGATTTTGTAGCTTCTCTGGAGGCCGTCTTCCCTTTGAACACGATAGCATGTGATTGAAGTCTCGCTACAAGTTCTTCCAGTGTTATAGCTTTGATATCTGATTGAGCATGGAGAGCCATTGGTATATGATCCCAGCTAGGATCCAGTGCCTGGAGGAACCAGTGAGTGATCCTCCAATCTTCCATCTTTTCACCAAGAAAGACTAGTTGTCCCACACATGTCTGGAACCTGGAGTGGAAATCCTCCAGAGATTCATTTCTTCTCTGAGTAACTGACTCATATTCCTTGAGTGCTGTTAATATTCGGTTCTTCTGGATATTCTCATTCCCAGAGTACAGTCTTTTCAGAGCCTCCCAAATCTCATTAGTGTGTCATAACCTAGAATCTTCCGTTTGTCTCCTTCGTTAAGTGCTTGAAGGATAACTCTCTTGGCGCGATTATTCTTCTCAACAATCCGATAATCTTCTTCATCATAGAGGTTTTCATCTTTAACCAACATCATTTGGTCTAGAATTGGTTCATCTCCTCTGATGATGACCTTTCAGACTTGAGCGTTCAGAGAACACACATGTGACTTGAATTGTTTGACCCACCAGTCATATTCTCCCGACTTCAGTAGCGGGGGTGTCCAATCTCCGAAGTTTTAAGCCATGATACCTGCAAGCTAACACAGATCTAGAGCACCGGGCTCTAATACCAATTGTTGAATCGAGGTTACCTTGTATTTCTAGTCGTGAGGGTCGACTTGTCCCTCGATACGACTAGTTACAGCAGAATTAATAAAAGTAACTTAACAAATGAAAAGTAAATGAAAGCTCACTATTTGAGGTAGAAACCCAACAGGGAAAAACCACCCCTTCCAGCAGAATTAATCGTCATACACTTGAATCAGTCAGTACAACTCCCCGTTTACTACTGTTCTAAGCCGCAGCCTTTGTTCCTCAGACAACAACAACTCGAAGCTCAGCAGCACTTAGGTATAAGAGACAATCCAAAATGTATAATAGATGTGGATTAATAACACTATTGAGGAATGAATGCTTTTATCTGAGAATAGTGTTGATCTAGGGAGATATTCACATGAAATTAATGCAGATCATTATTTGGAGCAGATTTCGAGGTATTCGAATGTCCAACAGAGGCATTCAATGGATGGACAGGAGCCAGAGCCGGAGTTATTGTCAGAAGACTCGTCTAAATGGAATGTTGTTAACCTGCAAATTGCAACTATGGATGATGCCACAAATTTCAGTTGTGTTACGCGTGGATATTTGGAGATCGGACATGATATTAATAATCATATTTTACTACCCAGTCTTGACAATTCTACAAATTAGAAGAATGTTTTTGGATATGTGGCAGACATGCATGCAGTTGGTGATATGGGTCATCTACATTAAATAAGTAATAAAGGAAA
The DNA here is from genome assembly GCA_006409495.1 of Sedum album. Taxonomy (NCBI): domain Eukaryota; kingdom Viridiplantae; phylum Streptophyta; class Magnoliopsida; order Saxifragales; family Crassulaceae; genus Sedum; species Sedum album. The sequence continues at coordinate 68,070 of QZGG01000648.1, read as the reverse complement.
AGAGTTGATTAGAGACGGGATGCAAAACAATTATGTTTTTGGCCGACCTTTACTTGGGCCGCCAATGCACATGGACTATGTGTTAGATGAGGGAGGTCAAGGTAGGCTTTAGTCAAATATAACAATTAAAAAGCGAAAGATTTATTGGAATCAATGTTTAGAACGGCAACATTCAGCTGGGGTAAAAATGGTAAAGAAATACTACAATCATTGTAGATTGAAGAGGAGGTTGAACAATATGATCAAGTTTCCGATGACTGGGATTTAAGGCTCTCCTTTGTTGCACACCATGTTAAAATGAGGATCTTTTGCCTAGAGGTGTGACGGCACGTCGTTGAGTGCTGCAAATTTATCCCTCTCTCCTTCTTAGTATAGTCTACGCAACTAGGGGTCGAATCCATAGGGAACGGCGAGAAGTCATCTTTTATCTACAAACTAAAACTGGGGGTTTGTCAGTTAAGCAAGTAAAGGAAAGAAAACAGTTGCGCAAGTAGTACTGGCGCGCGATCAGAAGGTAGTTATAAAGATATTAACAAAAACAGAGATGACCTCGTTTCAGATTCATAACTATGAATTCTATGTTCATCATTGGTCAATACAGATATATGATTACTATTCACGTAAATTAAGGTCCGGTCAAGGCTTAATAACCTACACATACATTCCGGTTAAAGTCTGTATGATATTATTACTCGGTCTAGTCTAATTAACCACGAATCCGGTTAAAGTAGTGATTAATAATTCTAGAGTTACTCCTATCATTCAATGTCTCGTACCTCTGATAGTTTTACTATAGATAATAGATTCTATAACTTAGTCTGCGGTGCAAGGCTTCACTTAATTATCTAACCTAATTATCTTGCAATTGAGCTTGGAGTAACAATACTAAACTTATCATGCAATTAGGTGCAGAACCTCAAAACATATTATTCATAGATCAGAATCCAAACCGAATTCAGTAAGTTGGCTAGACATACTGAATGTATACATCTCAAGAGTTTAAGTTTGAACAACTAAAATAACAAAACATATATGTAATAAGGAACGCAGTACGCATGCATGCACAAAAAATCTTGCACCGAATATAAATACACGGGTAAGCATACTTCAGACTATAGCCAACCACCGATAAGTTTAAAACACCATTCAAATCATAACGCCGAATAAAATACATGTGTTTGAAAATAGATAAGTCAACCACCGCAAAGGTTCACACACCGATTACAATTATCAAAAGGAAGAGGAAAATGATCGGGTGAGTTCTTCAATCGGATCCTCACTCTGCAGCGCGTACTTGATAGACCACTTTTGTATGCTGTTTTAGGTCCTTTACACTACTTAGATTCTAGCATATTTAGTATAAGATTACGCTTTTGGTGTAGTTTTGTATCTCAGGTTGATTAAAAGAGTTAGAACAAGGGTGCAACAAGAAGGCTGAATCTCACAACAAATTTGACAAGAGCCAAAGACCAACGAGTGCGCGAGCATTATGGGTCACGCAGAGCAGAGCGAAATGATGACGTCAGTAATCAGCGACAAATACGGAGCGATGACATCATCACGCGCAAAGAATATTTCTAAGTTTGGTTTTTGGAGATCAAAATATTTCCAAAGCTGATTTTTAGAGATAAAGATGATTTCCAACATATTTTCTTGCCTAATTATTCGTGGAAACCCTAGAAGGCAAGAGTATAAATACAAAGCTTCAAGGAAATCACAGACATGCGTAAATAGAGAGAGACAACTCAAAGAAAAATTCAGACCTAGCTGCGAGAGCTGTGCGCGCGAGCTGCCGACGCGAGCAAGACGACGCGTCACTCTGATTTGCTTTGTTATTTTAGTTGTTTAATATTAATTCTTGAGATGTATACATTCAGTATGTCTAGCTAACTTACTCAATTCGGTTTGGATTCAGATCTATGAATGATATGTTTTGAGGTTTCGTTCTTAAATTGCATGATAAGTTTAGTATTATTATTCCAAGCTCAATTGCATGATAATTAGGTTAGATAATTAAGCGAAGCCTTGCACCGCAGACTTAGTTATAGAATCTGTTATCTTTTAGTTAAACTATTAGAGGTACGTGACTCTGAATGGTAGGAGTAACACTAGAATAGTTGATCACTACCTTGACCGGATTCGTGATTAATTAGAATAGACCGAATAATTATATCATACGGACTTTGACCGGAATGTATGTGTAGGTTATTAAGCTTTGACCGGACCTTAACCTATGTGAACATTATATCATGTATCTTTAGAGACTGATGATAACATAGAAATTTATAGTGAAGAATCTGAACCGAGCTCCTCTCTGTGTTTTTATTAACTTCTTTATAACTGCTTTCTGACGCGTGACAGTACTACTTGCGCAATAGTTTCTTTCTTTTAATTGCTCATACTTACAAACCCAATCTTTAGTTGTAGATTAAAGACGACTTCGCACCGTTCCCTATGGATTTGACCCCTGACTTACCAAGACTATACTAAGGAGGAGAGGGACAAATTTGCAGCACTCAACGACGTGCTCGTCAGTACTCCTTCGGGATCTGGTCTCCTGCGCGCCATCCCCTTGGTGGGGTCAGGTTCAGATTAGCACCTTGCAACGCCATGTACTCCATCACCCTCTAGGCGCTGAACACCTAGTGCTCATTATTCTGGAACCGTGGCCCTGGTGCGTCACTTCCTTGTGTGATGGACTCTGTGCGCGCGCGCTCAGGCTTTGTCTGCTCCTTCTGGGCGCGATTTCCTATGGCGCGACCACTTAAGGCGCAGCGCTGGTGTAAACTAATCCGCTCGTGTAGCTCCAGTAAGCGGTCCCATCCGCGTGGATCTTTATTCCTCTGAATAGGCGCATCTTCTTGTGCGTTAGAAACTCAGCCCGTACTATTGTATGCGCCTCCGTCTAAGGCTCCATGTGTAGACCACGCAAGAAGTGCGTGATCAATCCTCCGCAAAGAAGCGGACCCTTCGTGCTCACCACTTCCCAATAGTTGGTGAGCAGGCGCGTGTAGCGCACCTTTTTCCCATAATAGAGCCCCTTTAGATCTCCATATCCATTAGTCCCAGGCGTTGTGATCCATTGTAACGCCCGATTATGGAATGGGAGATGAGCCTCTGAAAATAAAACATCTTCGGGTCCAAGAGCTCAATTCCCAGACTCCTTCCATCGGCATACGGTTTGCTACCGTCCGTCCAGTCATCCCATGCCTCCTGATTGGTGTGTCCATCCACCGATGCACTGGGCATCCTCTCGAATCCCATGACCTCACCATATTGAGATGGCGTGGCCTCATAGTACACGCCCCTGTGGCGGTACCGAATCCAGTCCTCCAATCCTTCGTATGATGCTAAGAACTCGTACACGTCTTCCACATCCGTGTTCGAGTAGAGTTCCATGAAGGCTCCCCATCCGGTTGCCGTGAATGCGGCATGCACCTCCTCGTAGAGTCCCATCTCCCGAAGAAATTCCTCATCCATGAAAACCGTCGGTAACACTCCACATCCATTGAACATAAAATACTTCATATGGAATTCCAACTTCTCCGATTGATAACCACAAATAGCCATAATTGGCAGCAAGATTAATCACGCAAAAACTCACACTGGTGCGCGTGTCCTATCACGCGCAACTCAGATCTAGATCTGGATATTGTACTGCAAAATTGACACACCAAAACTCGTCCAAATCAACTGAAATTTAAACAGTAGAATACCTTCATCGAGACGAGACCTACGTGTCAGTAGAAAATTATGCAATTCTGGGCTCGCCGACAGCGGCGGTGCAGCGGCGGCTTAAGGCGGCGGCGGTGGAGGCTTAAGGTTTTTGTGTGTTAGAGAAATAAAGCAAAAATGAAGTGTAACACAAATTTCACCCCATGTCACATATTTATAGTGCAAAAAGCCCATATGCCTGGATGGCCCAAAACTAACATGGGCCCAAACTAAAACTAAAACTAAACTTAAACTAAAACTAATGCATACACACAAACACGAAAATAAAACTACGTTAAGGTTATCAGGGTACCTCCCGACCAGTGCTTTGTTTAACGTCGTTAGCTCGATTGCCTCCCCCACACTTGAGCTTTAGCCTAATTCCACTGCTTCATTGTTTATGCATGGCAAAAATTTAAGTGTGTCAGTACCAGTAGATAAAACATAATATATATGATCTGAGGGAAGAGAAACAGAATATGCTAGATCTCACTCACTGCGCTCTTCTGATGCGCTAGATCGTGCGCGAGTAGCTTCTCGCGCACCATTCATCCTTGCAGCTCCATTCCGCAAGACCATTTGGCGCACTTGCTCTGCATTCCGATGCTGATCATATATGTCGTGCTGAGCTCGACCTCGATCTCTGCTAAAATTATCAGGTGATTTACCCTTTATGTTATTATGGTGTGCCAAAGGTCTTCTGTGGTTGGCGCGCAAGTTCTCTGAATTTCTTCCTCTAGGATTGGCTACCTTATCTCGAAACTTCGCCTGATTTTCTATGTGTGGGTCGTCCGGTAGCTTTACTCGGTTTATGACATCTAATCGGATCTTGCATTTCTTGTCTTCTAGTTTCACAATACCGCTACCGACATCAATTCAAGCGCGCGCGGTTCTCATGAACGGTCGACTAGGTAAGACAGTTTCTTTAGCGGGGGCATTCGGCTTATCCATGTCTACAACATAATAATCGGTCAAGAAGGTTAGCTCACCAACACGGGTCAATACGTCCTCTACCTTACCCTTTGCTTTGGTCTGTGAGTTATCCTTTACACTGCTTAGAATTCTAACATATTCAGTATAAGATTACGATTTTTGTGTAGTTTTGTATCTCAGGTTTATCAGAAGAGTTAGAACAAAAGTGCAACAAGAAGGCTGAATCTCGAAACAAAGAACAACAAAGTTGAGAAGAGCCAAAAGACCATCGAGCAAGTGTAGCGTGTGAGTATGAGTCGTGCAGAGCACAGCGACACGATGACGTCAGCAATCAGCGACAAATCCGGAGCGATGATGTCATCACGCGCAAAGAATATTTCTAAGTATGGATTTTGGAGATAAAGATATTTCCAAGTCTGATTTTTAGAGATAAGGATGATTTCCAACATATTTTTTTGCCTAATTATTCGAGGAAGCCCTAGAAGGCAAGAGTATAAATACAAAGCTTGAAGGAAATCACAAAAAAGGAGACTTAGAGCGATTCTGAGCCGAAGAGCGGAATTTGAAGAGGACATCGCAGAGTTGTCGGTGCAAGACTGAGACGCGCGACTGACGACGCGCAATCAGGCTATTAGTTTCAATACTTGTGTTTTTCATATAAACTTTGAGATGAATATGTTCAGCATATCTAGCTAACTTTCTGAATTTAATTTAGACGTTGATCTATGAATAATATGTCTTGAGGTTTTATTCTTTATGCATGACCAGTTTAGTATTATTACTCCGAGCATATTTGCATGATAACTAGTTTAGATAGTTAGGCGAAGCCTTTACCCACAGACCTAATTATAGACTCTATTATCTAACGTTAAACTATTAGAGGTACGTTACAGTGAATGATAGGAGTGGCACTAGAATAGTTAATCACTACCTTTACCGGATTCGTGGTTAATTAGACTAGGTTGGGTAGTAATATTATATAGACCTTTATCGAAATATATGTGTAAGTTGTTAAGCCTTTATCGGACCTTAGCTTACGTGAACAATCAGTCATAGATCCTAAAAAACCCGTGATAAACATAGAGTTCATAGTGATAAGTCTAAGCTGAGCTCATCTCTTGTTTCTGATAACACTTGTATTTGTATTCTGCGCGCCAGTAGTACTTGCGCTTCTGTTTCTTAGTTTGTTCACTCACATTCACAACCCCAATTTTAGTTTGTAGATAAAAGACGACTCCTCACCGTTCCCTGTGGATTCGACCCCTGCTTGCCAAGACTATACTAAGGAGGAAAGGGATAAATTTGTGGCAGTCGACGACGTGCTCGTCAAATTTTGGCGCCGTTGCCGGGGATCGAACCCGGGTCACCCGCGTGATAGGCGGGAATACTCAAGATGTAGTCATCGCACCAGTCTTCACGCACGTCGTTAATGACACAATAGAGCAGAATGATGACATCATGCTGAATGACTTCCAGGCTAGTCTGAAATTATGTTTGGCTCCCGACCTTCCCGAGAAACTCAGAGATCCCGAACCTTCACAATTCCATGCACGATAGGTGACACATTTGCGAGCGAGTGCATGCTTGACCTAGGAGCCTCTGTGAATTTACTACCTTATTCTTTGTATTATGCGTCATCTATGGGACCATTAGAATCTGCTGAAATTGGATTACTACTTACGGACAACTCACGGACCGAAGCCAAGGGTAAAATAGAAGATGTCTTGACACATGTCGGTGGACTCAAATTTCTAGCAGATTATTATGTAGTGGACACGGACAAGCCGAATAACCCTGCGAAGGAAACAATTTTGCTCGGCCGATCATTTATGAGAACCGCGCGCGCATGCGTTGACGTTGGTAGCGGTGTCGTGACATTGCAAGATAAGAAACGCAAGATCAGATTAGATGTCATAAACCGAGTCAGACTATCCGATGAGCCAATTGTAGAAAATCAGGTTAAATTTGCAGCACTCGACGACGTGCTCGTCAAATTTTGGCGCCGTTACCGGGGAACGCATCAAGAGAAGTTTTCTTTTCTTTCTGTTATTTATTTTGTTATTTAAAAATAAAGTTCTCTTATTTAAAAAACCAAAAAAAATTAGTTACGTTTAATCGCACTGTTGTTTTTGTCTTTGCATGGAAGCTAGTGGTGAGAATAGTGTGATCGGCAGAAGAATAGAAACCCCAGACGCGCCAGTGCGCAACGCCGATAACCTTTTCGCTTCACTACACCCTGCTGAACTGGACGTGATCAGAAGAGAAGTACAGCGAGATCTAGAGTTTAGAATGGCTGCTGAAGCTCAGAGAAACGACGGTGAGCTTCAAAATAATTTAGATGTACGTGCGCCACCACCTGTCGCGTGCGTACCTGCGCAACTAGATGACGTTAGCAATCAGCGACAAATCCGGGCGATGACGTCATCACGCGCAAAGAATATTTCTTGATGGTGCGTCGCGCCACTGGTTGCGCAGGTACGCGTGCGACAGGTGGTGGTGCGCGTACATCCAAATTGTTCTGTAGCTGATTATCATTCCTCGGTACTTCAGCAGCCATTCTGAACTCTAGATCTCTCTGTACTTCTCTTCTGATCGCGTCTAGTTTAGCAGGGTGTAGGCGAGAAAAGATGTTCTTGGCGTTGTGCACTGGCGCGTCTGGGGTTTCTATTCTTCTGCCGATCACACTATTCTCTCCACAAGGTTCCATACAAAGACAAAAACAATAGCTAAATTAAGCGTAACTAATTTTTTTGGATTTCTATATAAGAGAACAGAAAGTAAATAACAAAATAAATACAAAGAGAAAAGAAAACTTCTTTGACGCATTCCCCGGCAACGGCGCCAAAATTTGACGAGCACATCGTTGAGTGCTGCAAATTTATCCCGACTCTCCTCCTTAGTATTGTATAGGTAAGCTGGGGTCGAATCCATAGAGAATGGTGAGAAGTCGTCTTCTATCTACAAACTAAACTGGGGTTTTATAAGTATGAACAATTAAAAGAAAGAAGAAAATTGTCGCGCAACTAGTACTGGCGCACAATCATAAGGCAGTGATAAAGATGTCAATAAAAACAGAGATGAGCTAGGTTCAGATTTTTCACTATGAATTCTATAGTTATCATCGGTCACTAAAGATACATGATATAATGTCCACGTAGTTATGGTCCGGTCAAGGCTTAATAACCTACACATACATTCCGGTCAAAGTCTGTATGATATTATTATTCGGTCTAGTCTAATTAACCGCGAATCCGGTCAACGTAGTGATTAATTATTCTAGCGTTACTCCTATCCTCCAAGTCACGTACCTCTGATAGTTTAACTATACATAATAGATTCTATAACTAAGTCTGCGGTGCAAGGCTTTGCTTAATTATCTAACCTAATTATCATGCAATTGAGCTTGGAGTGACAATACTAAACTTATCATGCAATTAAGTGCAAAACCTCAAAACATATTATTCATAGATCAGAATCCAAACCGAATTCAGTAAGTTAGCTAGACATACTGAATGTATACATCTCAAGAGTTTAAGTTTGAACAACTAAATAACAAAACAAATATGTATGACGCGTCGTCATGCTCGAGTCGGAAGCTTGCGTGCACAACTCTCTCTTTTCTGGCGCCTCTGTGATTTCCTTTAAGCTTTGTATTTATAGTCTTGCCTTCTAGGGTTTCCACGAGAAAGTAGGCAAGAAAATATATTGAAAATCATCTTTATCTCTAAAAATCAGTCTTAGAAATATCTTTATCTCCAAAATCTAGACTTAGAAATATTCTTTGCGCGTGATGACGTTATCCCTCCGGATTTGTCGCCGGTTGCTGACGTCATAGCTTCATTTGCTCTGCGCGACTCATTACTCGCGCGCTACACTTCTCGTGTGATCCTTGGTTTTCCAGTTTTGTTAGATTGTTGATCGTTCTCCGAGATTCAGCCTTCATGTTGCACTTTTGTTCTAACTCTTCCGATAAACCTGAGATACAAAACTACACCAAAAGCGTAATCTTATACTAAACATGTTAGAATGCTAAGAGTGTAAAGGACTTAAAACAACATACAAAAGTGCCTTATGAAGGTGGTATGCTGTACAACCAACAAAGTGAGGATCAGATTCCAATCTTTCTAGTAACTCTACGAATTCAATTTCATGAGCCGAGTTTGAACGGTCTTGAGAATCAGGTTGAATCAATTTCGTAATCTTCATTTTTAACTCAATTTGGGGGAAATACAAGGCCAAACATAGATGCATGTACTAAGCTCAAATAATTGAAATAAAATTCACATAAAATAATCATGTAATAATAATCATCAAATATGTTAACAAAAATTCCCCAAATCAGGTGAGTTTAGATACACATAAGATTCATCACAACAAAATATAAGTAAATAAAAGAGAGTTTGTAGGTAAGAAAATTGTCACAAATTTGATGATGAAGTTGTGGCCTTCTGTACCTCCTTCCATTGTCACTACGGCTTCATAATGAGATTATTTTTGCTTCGAAAATCCAGATTTTCTTCAGATTGCAAGAGAGCTCCGAAAATGGCATAGAAATGATTTTTTAAAAATGAGAACAAGGGTCAAATGATGGCTGATTTTCTTATTCTTCTTTGCCCTTATTTATATGCATTTCACTCATAAATTGCATAAATTTCCCCCCTCATTTTTTGTAGTTCAAAATAATATATTTGTCCCATTTCCAAGTTTATAAATAAATGCATTTTAAAATTTCCGAATCTGCCACTTAGGATGAACAACTAATGGCCGCAGAGGGTGAAATTACTAAGTAACTAAGTAGCTATAAAGCAATAAAAATATAAAAGGATCGGCTCACCTCCCGACAAGTGCCTTTGTTTAATGTCGTTGGCTCGACAGTCCATCACGATGCATTTTAGCCTTCGAGTTTGTCTCCCCCACACTTGCACGTTCGTCACGTTTTGCGTCTGCGCACATTGGTTTCCTTGTGTGTTTTCCATGTGCGCAGTGAAAGTATCGTGGTTGGAGCATGTGCGTCAAAAGGTATATGAATAGTAACCACATTATTATGTATTTGCATCAAAATAAATGTGAGGCTCTTGTTGTTGTTTTTAGAAATCACTTGCATCAAGCCCCCACGCGTCGGATCGCGCGTGCATGTCCTTTGGTGTGACTTCGTGCGCTTTAACAAGCAGTTGCGCACCGTCAGGGTCTGCTAAGTCAAATTTGGGTGATGGCTCCAAAGGTCCTCCATGATAGTGTTTAATCCTATGTCCATTCGACCGCTCCATGGGAGAATACGTTGGTCACCTTATACGGACCCATCCATCGAATGCATAGCTTACCGTGCATAAGCTTGAGGAGTGATGAGAATAGCAAAATGTTGTCTCCAATCTAAAATGTGTGTCTAAGAATGAATCTGTCATGATATGTTGTATTAGTGAGCGCCTCAAAATCGCGCTACTGCCATATCTAGGCGCAACTCCTCTAGCTTCTATAGCACGAACATTCTTTCCTAGCCCCTGTCATCCAAATTCATGTTACATGATAAGTGTGCGAATTCGCAAGTATTAGTACGCTTCCTATGCTTGACTCTTGCTACAAGCCCAACCGAGCAAGTCCTAGAAGGTGGCGAGCAGATCAAGCTAGCCGAGGAACCTGAGCCCAAATGATCAAAATCCACCTGGGCCGAGCAGAAATACCAATGCAAAAGTTGCTTGGCCGACCTGAGCAGGGGACTTAACTTGAAACGATCTAAGTTTTTCTACTCGGTCGAAGAAGAACTCTACTCGGCAGAGGAGTTAATAGGACTTGATACAAGAATGATCAAAAACTTTTCCTCGGGCCAACTAAAATTCTTTTCGGGCTGAGTAAAAAGACCCCTGCCGAGCTGAAGTCGGTCTGCCGAGGACTCCATCGCGCCACATTCAAAGCTGCTCGGGCCTGGAAGATTCAAGTCGGCCGAGCAGATTTTTCCTCTATTTTCTTGCTCGACCGACTCAAGTTTTGCTAGGGAGAGGACCTTGGACTATATAAACTTTTTGCTCATTTCAAACTCGGGGCCTTGACTTAGTATCTCGACTCCAAACCGTAGAATTTCGATTTTTGAAGATCAAGTGCTATTGGATGAAATTGAAGCTTGTTGAGTGAAGATGAAGCATCCAATCCGCTTCTACAACACTAGTTTGCAATGAATTTCATGATTTCATACTTTTCAATTGTTGTTTCTCTCTTTGTTACCATGAGTAGTGAGTAGTGAATGATAGGGGATCCTATGGATACCTAGGGTTAATGTTTACATTTGAATGATGTTATCCTTAATTGTGCAACGAAATTTGAGTTGGAATCTTATGCATATGGTTATATTTCCTTAATGTTGCACTTTAGGTGTTTGATGAAATACTTGAATGTGATTACATTTGCCTAATCAATGATTAGTGTCATGAAAGTTAGTAAGTGATTGATTAGAGAGCCTATACATGATTTTTTATCTTAATCTTGACATGAGAGTGTATGATTGAGGTAGGATGCTAGTTTACTTTTACCTAAGTGATTCAAACTCTCCAAATAGATTGAGAAATTGAGAGAGAGTTCATCACTTAAGTGAGGCCAATAGATTGAGAATTTGAGGCCTCTAGATTAGTGAACCTCTTATTTCTGGGGATTGAATGAGAATTGAACCTTGGGATAAAGTTCATAAATGAACTAGCACATTTACTTTCCTCCCATTTATAATTGCATGATTGATTATCATTTGATTGTACACATGATCCTAGGGACCATAGGTTCTTAATCCTCTTAGTTTGCATAGTAATCTTTTGAAATATCACAACCTTTCACAAATTCCCCCAACTTTTATGTTAGGCAATCATTTAGTAATTCTAGTTAGTTGATAAATTCTAAACTCATCTCTAGGGACTCGATCCTAGGTCACCTAGGTTTATAAATTTTGTTTGCCGTGTTAGGATATTAAATCTCCACATATATTACACACGTCATTACATTTCCTCAAAGCCCATTATGCCTTGTGTTCCAACTCCACCTGTAGGTGACACGCTTTTCCATAAACCATCCAGAAGGGTGATTTTGCGATTGGTGTTTTATACATTGTCGAGATGCCCATAGCATGTCATCGAAGCGCTGACTCTAGTCCTTGCGCGTCAACTTTACCATCTTTTCTAATATCCGTTTTATCTCCCTGTTCGATATTTCGCCATGACCATTTTTCAGCAGATGATATGCTGTTGAAGTTCGATGGTGCACTCCGTAATGTTTGAGCGCGTGCGCCACTCGATTGTGAAAATGTGTGCCTTGGTCGCTGATTATCGTGTTTTGTTACTTGGTACCTGCAAAATACGTTAGATTTCAAGAAATCAACGACTATTTTAGCATCATCCTTACAAGTGGCCTTGCTTTGACTCATTTAGACACGTAATCCAATTACACTAATATGTATTCGAATCCGAAAGATGGGGAACGGCCCCATGAAGTCAATGACCCATAAATCGAATATTGTATACTAAAATAAGCGTTTGTGGCATTCCATTGCGTACGGAAATGTTGCCTGTGCGCTTACATCGACCACATTTCCTGCAATGATTATACTAGTCACTATCCAAAGAATTTGTCTACGTGCGTTTTGGGTCTTAAAATTCCTGCAATGATTACACGCATGCTCATGGCAGAATCGTAAGTTAGATTTCATCTCAATATTTGGTACACAACACCTTAAATCTGATCAGGACCTATTATGAATTGGTACGGATCATCCTTAATGTAGTATTTAGACTCATGCCTCAATCCCATACATTGTGCCTTAGTTTGCGGATGAGGAAACATACCTCTGACCAAGTAATTCACAATGTGCCCATACCACGGTACCTTACCGAACATCGTCATAAGATGTTCGTCAGGAAAGTTTTCTGTCATCCGCCTGGGGTCCTCTCTTTTCACAATTTTGCTCAAGTGATCAGCGACTATGTTTTATGTTCCTTTTTTGTCATTAATATATATGTTGAACTCTTGCAGTAGCAGTACCCAGCGCATGAGGCGCGGCTTTGTCTTCTTTGATATCAAGTAGCGAATGGTTGCGTGATCTGTGTAAATTACCACACTTGCATCGAGACATATGCACGAAACATTTCTAATGTAAGAACTATGGCTAATAATTCCTACTTTGTAAGTGTGTAGTTGCGCTGCATTGCGTTTAAGGTGCACGATGCATAGTATAACGCCTGTGGCTTCTTGTTCGTGCGCTAGCCCAATACTGCACCTACTGCAAAATCACTTCCATCGCATATGAGTTCAAAGGGCAAATCCCAGCTCGGTGCTTGCATGATTGGCGCACTTGTTAGCGCATCCTTTGATGCGTCAAACGTTTTCCTGCACTCCTCTATAAACTCAAAACACACATCCTTTTGCAAGAGATTAGATAATGCGATGCATATTTTTAGAAAATCCTAGACGAAACAACGATAAAATCCAGCATGTCCAAAAAACAACGATAAAATCTAGCAAATCCAAGAAACGACTTAATGTCACGCACAATGGTATGATAAGGCGATTCGACATTAAATTTGTTTTAGCCTTATCGACCTTAATTCCTTCTAGAGTATTATGTGTCCCATTACTACACCATGTGAGACCATAAAGTGATATTTTTCAAAATTCAAAACTATATTCTTAGAGATGCACCGTGCTAATACTCTATCTAGATTATCAATACATGCATCAAATGTTGCACCACACACTGAGAAGTCATCCATAAATACCTCTATGCATATACTAATCATGTCGTAAAATATGCTCATATCTAAACGTTGGAACTTACCAGGTGTGTTGCACAAACGAAAAGACACACGCTTGAACGCAAACATACTGAAAGGGCAGGTAAAGGTCGTCTTTTCTTGATCTTTTGCAGCTATAGGTTTGTGGTCATGTCTTGAATATTCATCAAGAAAACCAAAACATGGTTTACCTACTAAGCGATCAAGCATTTGACCCATAAATGGAAGCGAATAGTGATCTTTGCATATTTGCGCGTTGAGCTTTTGGTAATCGATGTACATGCGCCACCCATTTTTATTCCCTTCGACACTAACTCTCCTTGAGCGTTCCCTTCCACAGTGATACCATCTTTCTTCGGTACTACGTGCATCGGGCTCATCAATTTACTGTCTAAGAATGGGTAGATCACTCCTGCATCCAGTAATTTCAATACCTCTTTGTGAACTACCTACATCATTATAGGGTTTAGTCCGCACTGAGCTTGTTGACGAGCACGTCGTTGAGTGCTGCAAATTTGTCCCTCTCCTCCTCAGTATAGTCTAGGTAAGTCAGGGGTCGAATCCACAGGGAACAGTGAGAAGTCTTCTTTTATCTACAACTAAAGATTGGGGTTGTGTGAGTAAAATAAGTAAAAGAAAGAAAAACAGGAGCGTGAGTACTACTGGCGCACAGAATAAATACAAGTGTAAACTATAAACAAGAGATGAGCTCAGCTTAGACTTATCACTATGAACTTCTATGTTTATCACAGGTTTTTCTAAGGATCTATGACTGATTTTCACGCAAGCTAAGGTCCGGTAAAGGCCTAATAACTTACACATATATTCCGGTAAAGGTCTATATGATATTACTACCCAACCTAGCCTAATTAACCACGAATCCGGTAAAGGTAGTGAGTAACTATTCTAGTGCTACTCCTATCATTCACTGTAACGTACCTCTGATAGTTTAACGTTAGATAATAGAGTCAAAAATTAGGTCTGCGGGTAAAGGCTTCGCCTAACTATCTAAACTAGTTATCATGCAGTATGCTCGGAGTAATAATACTAAACAAGGTCATGCATTAAGAATAAAACCTCAAAACATATTATTCATAGATTAAAGTCTAAACTGAATTTAGAAAGTTAGTTAGACACGCTGAACATATTCATCTCAATATTTATATGAAAATAACAAGTAAAGACACTATAGCCTGATGCGCGCGTCGTCAGTGCGCGTCTCAGTCTTGCGCCGACAATTCTGCGATCGTCTCTTCCAATCTACTCCAAGCCGCCTCTCTCTGCGCATGTCTGGGATTTCCTTTGAGCTCTATATTTATACTCTTGCCTTCTAGGGTTTCCACGAATAATTAGGCAAGAAGATATGTTGGAAATCATCTTTATCTCTAAAAATAAGCTTTGGAAATATCTTTATCTCCAAAAACCAAACTTAGAAATTTTCTTTGCGCGTGATGACATCATCGCTTCGAATTTATCGCTGATTGCTGACGTCATTGTTTTGCTTTCCACTGCGCGACCCATACTCGTGCGCTACACTACTCGCGTGCTTGCTGTTTTTTTGGCTCTTGTCAACTTTGTTGTCTTTTGTTCCGAGATTCAGGCTTCTTGTTGCGCTCTTGTTCTAACTCTTTCAATCAGTCTAAGATACAAAACTACACTAAAAGCGTAATCTTATACTAAATATGTTTAGTGCTCTATCAAATCCCCCCACACTTACTCTTGTTCGTCCCTGAATAATCCGGCTTCCTTACCTCTTGTTTAACGTACGAGTGATTACGGGACTTACTGCGCAACCTGGTCTGCCACTCACGCAATCTGCGCAACTGTGACTATACAACACTAAACTGATTTAAGTAATTAATTCAAACTTTGTTTTACCTCTCTTGTGGAATGCATTCCATTTCGGATGATTGGGAGATAGTCCTCTTTAAGCACCGGTCACCGAATTCTTCTTGACTCGCAATTGTATGGTTAACTGTGTTCGGTTTCTTTGGTACTTGATTGATTCGCGTTCTTAGGGTTCTGAGCTTACGTCTTTGACGCTTCCCTATTTGTTTTCCTCGGACAGTTTGATACACACTTTGTTGCACAATTTCTTCTTTTCATATTCTCGGCCTTTTGAGCTTTAACTTCTGAATTAAATACTTTTCTGGTCCGGATCTTAATTCTTCCCTAGAACGGTTTCCAATCATAGCCTTCGGATAGCAGCTATGGAACCACGCCCCGCTCTTGCTTCTGATCAGTCGCACACAAGTAAGGCCATGCGTTTGCAACCGCGCGCCCCTTCCTGACTGACTAACTTCAATGAAGACAGTCTGTTTTCCCGTTTCGTCACGCCATTAGGGTTTCGCCTTCGGCACTTGCGTGACTGAGCTTGCTCTTTTCCTTTGACCGCAAAGTGCTAACCTCCGCGACCACTCATAACCATACAACTGCTCCTCAAGCTTAGGTTCGGTCGCCTGCTTCTCTAGGACATTTCTATCAACTCCACATCCCTTTTTATTCCACTCAAGAGAACACAGAAAATTCGAAAAAATTAACAAAAAATTCAGAATATGTCATATATGCACAAATTACACAGATGCACGAGTTACACGCACAGGTCGCGCACGCCACTGTTTCTCGCGCACAATTACCTCTTGGGATTTCACATGTCAGCTAGTCGAAGATAAAAAACAAAAAAATTAAACTAAACTACTCTTAAGATATATGTACTAAACTCCTAAGTAATAGAGAAGGCAGTACGCATGCATGCGTATAAAAAAAATTGTAAACGGGTTACCTCCCGAAAGTGCCTTTATTTAGTGTCGCTGGCTCGACAGTACCTTGTCCTCTTATTGCTGATGGTATGGCGCCAGAGAGGTAATTTTTGAGTCGTTGACCATTGAACTTGAAGCGGTGATGATCATTCTCGCCTTCTATCTCCACTGCCCCGTGCGCGAAAACCTTGGTGACAATGTATGGGCCGGTCCACATGCTATGCAGCTTCCCTGGCATTATCTTCAAACAAGATGAGAACAATAACACTTTGTCGCCAATATTGAAAGATCGTCGTAGTATGAACTTATCGTGATATAATTTCGTGCGCAATTTGTAGTCGCGCATGCTGTCATATGCGTCTGTGCGCAACTCATCAAGCTCGTTCAATCCAACATCCTTTCTCACCTTGCACTATCCAGATCCAAATTGCATGTACGTAATGCCCAGTAGGCCCTGTGCTCTAATTCCACCGGAAGATGACATGCTTTCCCATAGACCAGCCGGAATGGAGAAGTACCAATTGGCATTTTGAAAGCTGTTGATATGCCCATAGTGCGTCATCCAGACGAAGGCTCCAATCTTTACGCGTCGGCTTCACCATCTTCTCCAGTATCCGCTTGATTTCTCGGTTGGAGATTTCAGCCTGGCCGTTTGTCTGTGGGTGATACGCCGTGGATATTCTATGTTGGACCCCATAGTGTTTGAGTACTTGTGCTACTATCCTGTTACAAAAGTGAGTTCCTTGGTCACTGATTAGTGCCTTGGGTACCCCGTAACGATAAAAAATGTTAGTGCGTAAAAAGTCAGTAACAGTTTTGGCATCGTCTTTTCTTGTAGCCTTAGCCTCTATCCACTTAGATACATAATCTACGGCTACTAGAATGTACTCGAACCCAAATGAAGGAGGGAAAGGACCCATGAAATCGATCCCCTATAAATCAAATACTTCGTCCACCGTGATAGGCATCTGAGGCATCTCATTGCGCGCGGATATGTTACCCGCGCGCTGATATCTATCACAACTTTTGCAGTGTGCATAAAAATCCTTAAACAAGTGTGGCCAATAAAATCCAGAATCTAATATTTTTCCTAGTAGTTCGTTTAGGGCCAAAGTGCCCACCACATGCATGTTCATGGCAGAAAGCTAGGACCGATTCTATTTCATGGTGTGGGATGCAGCATCTAAGTATCTGGTCGGGACCTATTCTAAACAAGTACGGATCAACCCATAAATACATTCTAGCATCATGTTTTAATCGTAATCTTTGCGATTTATTGAATGATGGGGGAAACGTACCGGTGACCAGGTAGTTCACAATGTGAGCATACCACGGTACCTTACCCTGTAGTGTCATTATTTGTTCGTCTGGAAAGGTCTCCGTGATGATTCCTTGATCCTCCTCCTTGACTATACGACTCAAGTGGTTTGCTACCGTGTAATCCGATCCCTTCTTGTCCTTGATTTTTATGTCAAATTCTTGTAAAAGTAATAACCAACGCATGAATCTCGGTTTAGTTTCCTTCTTAGACATCAAGTACATCAACGCGCATGGTCTGTAAAAATAATGACTCTGGCCCCTAATATGTAAGGGCCAAAAACAATGGCTAGAAGCTCTTTCTCTGTGGTAGTGTAATTCTGCTGGGCTGGGTCCAGTGTGCGTGATGCATAGTAGATAGCGTGATGTTTCTTGTCTTTGCGCTGACCAAGTACTGCGCCAACAACATAGTCGCTCGTATCACACATTAACTCGAATGGCAAGTTCCAATCTGGCGCGTGTAGTACTGGCGCGCTAGTCAATGCGCGTTTCAGCGCGTCAAACGCCGCGCGACAAGCATTTGTGAAATCAAACATCACATCCTTTTGCAGGAGGTTAGACAACGGAGTTGATATTATAGAAAAGTCTTTAATGAAACGTCTATAAAATCCAGCGTGCCCTAAAAAGATTTAATCTCTCTAACATTAGTAGGGTACGATAAGCTAGCAATAAGATCGATCTTTGTCTTATCTACCTTTAATCCTTCCCTTGAGCCAATATGGCCGAGCACCACTACATGCGTGACCATGAAGTGACACTTTTCATAATTAAGGACCAGGTTTTTAGACATGCAACGTTTCAAGACTTTATCTAAATTATCTAAACATGCATCAAACGTGTCACCATGCACCGTAAAATCATCCATAAATACTTCAATGCATGATCCCAACATGTCCGAGAATATTCTCATTACTAACCTCTGGAACGTACCTGGCGCGTTACATAATCCAAAAGACATGCGCCGGAAAGGAAACGTACCGAAAGGGCACGTGAATGTTGTCTTTTCTTGGTCTTCCGCAGCTATGGGAATTTGATTATACCCTGAATATCCATCCAAGAAACGGTAATGGGGTTTACCTGCCAATCAGTCAAGCATCTGATCTATAAACGGTAAAGAGAAGTGGTCCTTGCGCGTCACTGCATTCAGCTTCCGGTAGTCTATGCACATGCGCCATCCAGTCTGTATTCTCTTCGGCACCAGTTCCCCTGCTGTGTTTTCCTCTACTGTGATCCCACCTTTCTTCGGGACTGCATGGATCGGACTCACCCACTTACTATCGAAGATTGGATAAATAATTCCAGCGTCGAGCAGCTTAATGATCTCTTTTGCACCACCTCCATCATGATAGGGTTAAGTCTTCGCTGGGCATCTTTGCACGATTTAGCTCCATCTTCTAACAGAATTCGATGCATGCACACGTCTGGTTCCAACTGGTTCTTTGTAATCACTGGCTTAGTCTCATCATCGCCCAAAAACACAAACTTCTGGTGCTCCGAGAGTTGCTTCAGTGTGATCTTTGGTTCCTGTATGTTATGAGAGACAGCCGTGTTAGTCATACATAATTCAATACCAGAAGTAGATACCTTGTGTCTTCTGCATTGGATGAACTGCTGGTGTTATCAACAGCCGTTTCAGCTTCTTCTTCGCATGCGTCTAACAGTGCGCGAGTTTGATGGCGCGCATACTCGTCCTCCACTACTTCATCAATGATATCCAGTGCATTCACCGTGGAATCATCATGTGGAAACCGCATGCCCTTGAAGATATTCAAGTGTATAACCTCAACGTCAACTTCCATTGATAGGGTTCCCTTCCATACGTCAATTCTTGTCCGTGCGGTCATCAAGAATGGTCAGCCAAGCAATACTTGCGCAGTGTCAGCGGATACGTTTCCTTCCATCTCTAATACATAAAAGTCTGTCGGAAATACCAATTCTCCAACTCATACCAGTACATCTTCAACCATGCCCACCGATGGTTTGCATAACCTATCTGCTAGTTGGATTGTTAACCCTGCAGGCTTAAGTGGTCCAAGACGTAGAGATGTGTATAGAGAGTGAGGTAGCGCACCTAGGTCTACCATGCAATAATCTACTACAAAGTTACCGATTGTGCATGGTATAGTGAACGTACCTGGATCTCAGTATTTGGGTGGTACCTTGTGTTGCACGATTGCTGAGGCATTTGCATTAAGCTGCACTTGCTCTCTTTCTCCTCCCTTTCTCCTTTTGTTTGTGCATAGATCCTTGAGAAACTTTGTGTATCGAGGAATTTGTTTCAATGCATCTATAAGTGGAATGTTGATCTCCACCTTACTGAACAAGTCATATAACTCCTGATCTAGCTCGATTTTCTTAGGTTTCGTGCTCTGTGTAGGGAAGGGAAGTGGTACGTTGCTGCTAGATTGGCTCTCCTTCCTCGCAAAGCCTAACGATTTAACATTCACTTGAAAGTTCGATATAAGTTTGCTTCACTTTGAAGCAAATTGCTAGTGTAATCTAAATGAGTCGATTGTATGATTAATCACTTCAATATCACTTATAATAGTATAATAAAGCATAACTCAATGATTAAACATTCATTTAAAAGTTTGAATCAAGTTCGCTACACTTTGAAGCAAAGTGCTAGTGTAATCTAAAGTTCGTATTTAGAGCCTTTACGAACATGATAAATGAGTCGATTGTATGATTAATCACTTCATTATCACTTCTAATAGTATAATAAACCATAACTCAACGATTAAACATTCACTTGAAAGTTCGATATAAGTTTGCTTCACTTAGAAGCAAATTGCTAGTGTAATCTAAAGTTCGTATTTAGAGCCTTTACGAACATGATAAATGAGTCGATTGTATGACTAATCACTTCATTAACACTTCTAATAGTATAATACAGCATATCTCAACGATTAAACTTTCATTTGAAAGTTCGATATAAGTTTGCTTCACTTAGAAGCAAAGTGCTATTGTACTCTAAAGTTCGTGTTTAGAACCTTTACGTACATGATAAATGAGTCGATTGTATGACTAATCACTTCATTAACACTTCTAATAGTATAATACAGCATATCTCAACGATTAAACATTCATTTGAAAGTTTGAATCAAGTTTGCTACACTTTGAAGCAAAGTGCTAGTGTAATCTATAGTTCGTATTTAGAGCCTTTACGAACATGATAAATGAGTCGACTGTATAATTAATCACTTCATTATCACTTCTAATAGTATAATAAAGCATAATATAACGATTAAACATTCACTTGAAAGTTTGCTATAAGTTAGCTTCACTTTGAAGCAAAGTGCTAGTGTACTATAAAGTTCGTATTTAGCGCTTTTACGAACATGATAAATGAGTCGATTGTATGACTAATAACTTCATTATCACTTATAATAGTTTATTACAGCAAAACATAACGATTAAACATTCACTTGAAAGTTTGCTATAAGTTAGCTTCACTTTGAAGCAAAGTGCTAGTGTACTATAAAGTTCGTATTTAGAGCCTTTACGAACATGATAAATGAGTGGATTGTACGATTAATCTATTCAATATCGCTTTTAATAGTGTAATATAGCAAAACATAACAATTAAATATTCATTTGAAAGTTTGAATCAAGTTTGCTTTACTTTGAGGTAAAGTGCTAGTGTACTCTAAAATTCGTGTTTAGAGCCTTTACAAACATGATAAATGAGTCGACTGTATGATTAATCACTTCATTATCACTTTTAATAGTGTAATATAGCATAACTCAATGATTAAACATTCACTTGAAAGTTCGATATAAGTTTGCTTCACTTAGAAGCAAATTGCTAGTGTACTCTAAAGTTCGTATTTAGAGCCTTTACGAACATGATAAATGAGTCGATTGTATGACTAATCACTTCATTATCACTTATAATAGTGTATTACAGCAAAACATAATGATTAAAGATTCACTTGAAAGTTTGTTATAAGTTAGCTTCACTTTGAAGCAAAGTGCTTGTTTACTTTAAAGTTCGTATTTAGAGCCTTTACGAACATGATAAATGAGTCCATTGTATGATTAATCACTTCAATATCACTTTTAATAGTTTAATATAGCAAAACATAACAATTAAATATTCATTTGAAAGTTTGAATCAAGTTTGCTTTACTTTGAGGTAAAGTGCTAGTGTACTCTAAAGTTCGTATTTAGAGCCTTTACGAACATGATAAATGAGTCGATTGTATGATTAATCACTTCAATATCACTTTTAATAGTGTAATGTAGCAAAACATAACAATTAAATATTCATTTGAAAGTTTGAATCAAGTTTGCTTTACTTTGAGGTAAAGTGCTAGTGAATCCTTACTCAGGTATTACTCGATTAGGCAAAATCGATTTTCCTTGCTTTAACGGTGAGCGTGTTAAGGACTAGTTATTCAAAATCGAGCAATTCTTTGCTATTGATCGAACACCGGAGGAGATGCGAGTCAGTTTGGCTTCGATTCACTTTGACGATCGGGTCGCTACAGGTCATCAGTCTCTCATTCAGTCTGATTTTGGATCAGTTGTGATTCATGACTGGCAAGCATATAAGATGCTTGTTCAGGAACATTTTGATGAAATCCTTGATGATCCTATTGCGAAGCTTAAGTCACTTCAGGAAACAGACGGTGTCGTTGACTACCATGAGAAATTTGAACTGACCCGCACCAAAGTTGGTCGGCTTACGCAATGATACACAGATGCATATTCGTATGTTTCAACCACAATCCATTTGTCAGTGCTTACTATTGGGTAGATTGTATGAGAAGGCTCATCCAAAGGCTGCAGCAGTGAAATGAGGTTGGGAGGGTCAGCGGAACTTGTCTGGTAATTTTCAACAACGCCTTCCAAATATGAAGCTTGATTCGAACTTTCAGAATACAAAAACGGCAGAACCAGGACCTGAAACATATGCCCCGAGGAAGTTTCTGACATCAGAACAAATGAATGAGAGGCGATTGAAGGGCCTATTCTTTTATTGTGATGAACCATACACCCCTGGCCACTACTTGAAACACAAAAAACTCAGCTCTTTATGTTGGATTGTGATGAGGTTGATGAACCTATGTTGTATGATCCTGTGGTTGAGACAAGTGATGAGTTCAAGTTTGAGGAGCCACACATCTCGGTTAGTGCGTAAGCAGGAACAATCAATTATCGAACAATGCGAGTCATAGGTATTCATGATAAAAAGGCTTTGTTCATATTAATTGACTCAAGAAGTACACATAATTTTATGGATGTGAAGGTTGCAGCCAAGTTAGGGTGTGCTTTAAGCCCTACAAGTAATTCTGTGGTTTCCGTAGCAGATGGAAATACAGTCACTATATGTGGCAAGGTGGAGCAATTTTCTTGGAACTTTCAGGATGTGCAGTTTCATGCAGACTTAATGGTGATTCCGTTAGGGTGCTGCAACATGGTGTTGGGCATTCAGTGGTTAGAAACACTTGGACCGATTAAGTGGGACTTCAAAAATCTAATCATGGAATTCAATTGTAATGATCGAGGCCTTCTTCTTAATGGTATTAAAGCTGGCTTGGTTAGAGAAGTAAAAGCTATGAATATGAATAGTTGGACAGCAATGGGTGCGCAGCTCTTTATGCTATGCGTTAACCAGACCATTCCACATTCTTCTTCAAAGCTTTGCAAGATTTCTGTTCAGCAAGGCAACACAGCTAAGGATGCAAGTATCCAACTCCTTTTGGATGATTTTAAATGCATCTTTGAGGAACTTACTACTTTACCATCTTTTCAGCCTGGCCATGATCATTGTATTCCTTTGACAAACGGGGCTGTTCCGGGTAACCAACGCCCATACTGTTATGCAGTGCACCAGAAAAATGAGATTGAAAAAATAATCTAGAAGCTGTTATCTCAGGGAACTATCCAACCCAGTTCTAGTTCATATGCTTCCCGGGTTGTTTTGGTCAAAAAGAAGGATGGGTCTTGGCGCTTGTGTGTGGATTATAGGAGTTTGAACAAACTGACCTTGAAGGACCGATACCCTATTCCTCTCATTGAACACCTGATGGATGAGTTAGGGGGTTCCACTATTTACTCTAAGATCGACTTAAGAGCAGGGTATCATCAAGTGAGGATGTCACCAAATGATGTTCACAAGACTGCTTTTAAAACACATTTAGGGCATTATGAGTTTCTAGTGAAGCCGTTTGGCTTGACTAACGCACCAGCAACATTCCAGGGGCTGATGAACTCCATTTTTTTGCCTCTTTTGTGTAAGTGTATGTTTATTTTCTTTGACGATATTCTTGTTTATAGTCGGTCACTTGAGCAACATTTATCTCATCTTCGGCAAGTATTTGAATTGATGGTTGCTAACAGTTTATTTGCTAAAATGAGCAAGTGTGAGTTTGCTTCCCACAGTGTTGAATACTTGGGTCATTTTATTTCGGCGGAGGGTATTGCTACTGATCCACAAAAGATTAAAGCAGCGGTTCAATGAATGGTACCGCAGAACGTGAAACAACTGCGTGGATTTTTGGGACTCGCCGGATACTATAGACATTTTGTGCACAATTTTGGCTCTATTGCTCTTCCGTTGACACTTTTAATCAAGAAGGATGGATTTTCTTGGAATGAGGAAGCTTTGCAACCTTCCAACAATTTGAAAAAGGCCCTTTGCCAGGCACCTGTTCTTGCTCTTCCTCAATTCGATAAAGAGTTCTTGGTAGAGACAGATGCCAGTGGGTATGGTATTTAGGCGGTCTTAATGCAGGAGGGCCACCCTTTGGCGTACATTAGCAGGCATCTAAATGGTACTCAGCTGCTCCTCTCAATTTACGAAAAGGAGTTATTAGCCGTGGTGTTTGCGGTTCAAAAATGGCGGCACTATTTGTTAACAAACCACTTCATCATCCGCACTGATCAGCGAAGTCTGAAGTATCTCCTTGAGCAGCGATTAAACACACCAGTGCAGCAGCAATGGCTCCCTAAATTGCTGGAATTTGATTATGAAATACAGTATAAAGAGGGTAAGGAGAACGTAGTTGCGAATGCTTTATCAAGAATGGATGGTGCTTGACGAGCACGTCGTTGAGTGCTGCAAATTTGTCCCGGCTCTCCTACTAGTATAGTCTTGGTAAGCTGGGGTCGAATCCACAGGGAACGGTAAAAATTCTCCTTTCAACTACAAACTAAGATTGGGGGTTGTGAGTGAAAACAAGTTAAAGAAAGAAAACTGTTGCGCAAGTATAACTGGCGCGCAATCAGACAGCAAGTACGAAAGATGTTTATAACTATGCAAGAGATGAGCTCGGTTCAGATTCTTCACTATGAATTTCTATGTTTATCCTAGGTCACTAAAGATACATGATATACTTGTTCACGTAGGTTAAGGTCCTGTCACAGCTTAATAACCTACACATACATTCCGGTCAAAGTCTGTATGATATTATTACTCAACCTAGTCTAGTCAATAACGAATCCGGTCAAGGTAGCTACTGCCTATTCTAGTGTTACTCCTATCATTCACAGTCACGTACTTCTGATAGTTTAACTATAGATAATAGATTCTACAACTAAGTCTGCGGTGCAAGGCTTCGCTTAATTGTCTAACCTAATTATCATGCAATTGAGTTCGGAATAATAATACTAAACTTATCATGCAAATTAAGAACAAGACCTCAAAACATATTATTCATAGATTCAAATCCAAACCGAGTTCAGTGAGTTTAGCTACTCATACTGAATGAATACATCTCAAGAATAATTTAAGACAACTAAAATAACAAACAAATCTGTTGGTGCGTCGTCAGGCTCGCGTGACAGCTTGCGCGCAGCTAGTCGGAATTCTGCTCTGAGCCGTTGTCCCTTCTGCGTGCATCTGTGATTTCCATGAAGCTTTGTATTTATAGTCTTGCCTCCTAGGGTTTCCACGAATATTTAGGCAAGAATATCTGTAGGAAATCTTCTTATCTCTAAAAATCAGCTTAGGAAATATTAATCTCCAAAAACCGAACTTAGAAATATTCTTGCGCGTGATGACGTCATCGATATCTCGCTGTCTGCTGACGTCACGTTTGCTGTCTTCTGCGCGACCCACACTGCGCGCCATAGTGCTCGCGCGCTAGTGGTCTTCTGTCCTTTGTTGTCAAGTTGTTGTCTTTTGCTGAATTCAGCCTTCTTGTTGCGTTTTTTCTAACTCTTCTTTTGAACCTGAGATACAAAACTACACCAAAAGCGTAATCTTATACTGAAATATGTTAGAATATAAGCAATGTAAAGGACTTAAAGTAGCGTACAACTGCTCTATCAAATCCCCCACACTTACTCTTGTTCGTCCCTGAACAAGTCGGCTTCCTTACCTCTTGTGTAATGCACGCGTGAATGTTGGACTTACTGCGCCACACGTCTGCGCCACTCACAACCTGCGCAACTGTGATTATAACACAAAACTGATTTAAGTATTAATTCAAACCTTGTGTTACCTCTCTTGTGGAATGCATATCAATTCGGATGATTGGGAGATAGTCCTTTTCAAGCACCGGTCACCGAATTCTTCTTGAGTTGCGATTGCATGGTTATTTGTATTCGCTTCTCTGATACGTGATTGATCCGCGTCTTAGGGTTTCTGAGCTTACGTCTTTGACGCTTCACTGTTTGTTTCTCGGACAGATGATAACTTTGTTGCACAATTTTCTTCTTTTCATTGTTTCGGCCTTTTGAGCTTTAACTTTGAATTGAATACTTCTTTCTGGTCCGGATCTTGATTCTTCCCTAGAACGGTTTCCAATCATGGCCTTCGGATAGCAGCTATGGAACCACGCCCCGCTCTCGCTTCTGATCAGTCGCGCGCAAGTCAGGCCACGCGTTTGCAACCGCGCGCCCCTTCCTGAGCAACTAACTTCAGCGAAGACGGTCTGTTTTCCCGTCTCGTCACGCCATTAGGGTTTCGCCTTCGGCATCTGCGTGACTGAGCTTGCTCTTATTCCTTTGACCACGGAGTACCAACCTCCACGAATACTCATAACCATACAACCGATCCTCAAGCTTCGTTCGGTCGACTGCTTCTCTAGGACGTTTCTATCAGCTCCACATCCCTCGTTATTCCACTCAAGAGATACACAAAATTCGAAAAAATTATCAAAAATCAGAATATGTCATATAAGCACAAATTACACAGGTGCGCGAGTGCGCACACAGGTCGCGCAAGCCAGTGTTTCTCGCGCGCAATTACCTCTTGAGATGTGTTCACATTCGGTTTGTCTAAACTAAATAAAAAAAATTTTAATCCTACTCCTAAGATAAATGTACTACTACCCCCCCACACTTAAACAAAAACGTGTCCTCACGTTATGCACAAGTAGTAAAGAAGGCAATAGCAATGCATGCATGTAAATAGCCCGAATTCAGAACATAGTCACCCACCGAATTATTGAAAGCACCGATTAATTTAAAACACCATTTAAAACATAACGATAATTAAGCCAAAAGTTTTTTAAAGTAAACAGTTCAAACAACCACCGAAATATTCATTACACCGATCACAAAAATATTTAAAACGAAGACGATGAGAATGATCGGGTGAGTTCGTCGACCGGGTCTTCATACTGTAGCGCATACTCCTCTGGGATCGGGTCGCCCGCACGCCATCCTCTGGGTGGCGTCAGGTCCAGGTTGGCACCCTGTGGTGCCACATAGTCCATAACTCGCTGGGCGTTGAACACCCAGCGCTCATCCATCTGAAACTGTGCGCGACTGCCGTGTGAGCTGGTCTCAGCTTGCGCACGCCCTGATTGGCGTCTGCTCCTTCTCGGCGCCACAGGCTCTGGTGCAACTGCCTCTGGCGCAGGCCTGGCGTTATCCAATCCGCGCCTGTAGCTCCAGTAGGCAGTTCCATCTGCGCGGATCTTAATACCCTTATATAGACGCATCTTCTGGCGCGTCAGATACTCAGCCCTTACAATCGTATGATCCTCAAGCCATGGTTCCATATGTAACGCACGCAGGAAGTGCGTGATCAGTCCTCCGCAGAGCAGCGGGCCCTTCGTGCTCACCGTTTCCCAGTAGCTGGTGAGCAGGCGCGTGTAGCGCACCTTCTTCCCATAGTAGAGACCCTTAAGGATCTCCATATCCATAAGCCCCGGGCGCTGTGATCCATTGTAGCGCCCTAGAATCGAGTGGGAGATTAGCCTCTGCATGTAAAACATCTTCGGGTCAAGCAGTTCCGTTCCGAGGCTTCGCCCACCCGCGTATGCCTTGCTGCCATCGGTCCAGTCATCCCAAGCTTCCTGGTCTGTGTGCTCATCAACCGATGCCCCGGGCATCCTATCAAAACCCATCACAGCTCCAAACTGTGATGGACGGGCCTCATAGTACACCCCACGGTGCCTATATCTGATCCGGTCGCTTAGTCCTTCGTATGAAGCCAAGAACTCCAAAACATCATCTGCGTCGGTGTCACATGATAAGTCCATGAACGCAGCCCAACCGGTTGCGGCAAATGCCGCGTGCACGTCCTCATATAGCCCCATCTCTCTCAAAAATTCTTCGTCCACAAACACGGACGGCAGCACTTCACACTTGCTAAACATTTCATACTTGATGTGGAAATCCAACTTCTCAGTTTGATCTACGCAAATTGACATCTTGGCAGCACTAAACTTACGTATCAATTCACAACAGGTGCGCGTGTTCAGTCACGCGCGAGCAAAACCCAGATCTGGCCGTACTCCTTTCTACTGAATTGAACTAGCAAAATTACTCGGAATTAAACCAGATTTGATGAGCGAGTTACCTCTGTCGAGATCTACAGTTCTGCAAAAGATTGTGCGAATCTGGGCTTGGCGCGGCGGCAATGCGGCGGCTGTTGGTGGTCGGCGGTGGTGGCTTGGGTTTTTGTGTTTAGAGAGATAAGTGAAAATAAAAAGTGACACAAAATGAACCCCACATCACATATTTATAGCATAAAAAGCCCACATGCATGCATGGCCCAAAACTACTTGGGCCCAAGACTAAAACTAAACCTAAAACTAAAACTAAAACTAAACACACAAAACAAATGAAAATAATCTAAGTTAAGTTTGTCGGAGTACCTTCCGACGAGTGCTTTGTTTAACGTCGTTAGCTCGACTCAAATGCGCACTCATAGACCACGGTTTACCTCCCCCACACTTGAATCTTTGCCTCCTTCCGTGTTATCATCTTTTCTGCATGGCAAAAATTCAAGTGAGATAATATCAGAATAATAAGAGTAGTCAATATGATCGGAGGGTAAAGAGATAGAAAACGCAAAGTTTCGCGTATTAGGTCTGGTCAGATGTGCCAGACTGTGCGCAAGTTATCTCCCGCGCGTCCTTGAGTCGCGCAGTCTTATTCTGCATGATCATCCTGCGCACCATATCTGCGTTCTGATGTTGTTCCCAAGTATCGTGTTGCTCTCGGCTTCGCTCTCTGCTCCTCTTATCAGGTGGCGTATTCTTTATATTGTTTTGGCACGCCAAAGGCATAGTCTTCTGGCTGGCGCGCTTCATCTCAGAATGCTTTGGTATTGTTGCCTTGTTTACCCGATCATTTACCAATGGTTTCTCTGATAACCTGATTATGTTGATGAAATCTAATCTGAGTATGTGCTTCTTATCTTGTAATGTCACCATACCTTTTCCGACATCAAGGCACACTTGCGCGGTCCTCATGAATGGTCGGCCAAGCAACACAGATTCTCTTGCTTCCGTATTCGGCTTGTTCATGTCAACTACATAGAAATCTGCTAGGAACTTGAGTTCGCCGACATGAGTCAAGACATCCACTATCTTCCCCTTTGCTTCGGTCCGTGAGTTGTCCGCAAGTAGTAATGCAATGTCCGTTGGCTCTAGAGGTCCCATTGACGATGCTGAATATAGCGAATATGGCAGCAAGTTAACTGATGCTCCTAAGTCTAACATGCACTCGCTAACCAGGGTGTCTCCAATAAAGCACGGAATGGTAAAAGTTCCCGGATCAGCAAGTTTTTCTGGTAAATCTGGAGCTAAACATAACTTCAAGCTTGCTTGGAGATCATTCAGCATGATACCTTCCTTCTATTCTGGCGCATCAGAGTAGGTGCTTGTGAAAACTGGTGCTACAATTAATTCTTTACTCTGTTCTTCTGCGCCAGCAGTGACGCGTGTATCAACTGGCGCGCTAGTATTGTCTGGTTGTGGCGCGTCCATCTGAACCATGTTGATACTTCCTTTCGGGTTCTGAATGACCTGAGAAGGCAGATTACCATCACTAGCCTTCAGTTCATTCACAGTGGTGGCGATCTGGGTGAGCTGGTTCTCTATTAGTTTGAACCTTTTATCATTCTGCTCTCATTCCTTTGCACTGTCTCAGCCAACTGACTAACTATTTCTTCTAATGATTTCTTGGGTGGCTGCTGGTTGTACTGCACTGGTCCTTCAGCGCGTTTGTGTGGTGGGTTGTAGGAAGTCACTAGTGCGTAAGGTCGCGCGCCAGTGGGTGCATTAGGTTGCGCGCGCCAGTCAGCGCGCGGTCTTTGGAAATTCTGCTCATTCTTCCAACTAAACCCATTCTCTGCCAATCCAAATCTAGGCTGTCCTTGCTCATTCTTCCAACAAAGAGAGAATGGGAAAGCTCTAAGTTTTAGCAATTCTGGGTCCTCGTTCCCATTCCTCATATTCTCACAGATGGATGCGAACTCTCGTACATGCTTAACTGGGTTTTCACTGGCCATACCATGGAATTTTGGTATGTAGTGAACAAGTTGAGTCCGCAGCTCGAAATGTCCATCAGTAGGTAGCACGATGCACCAGGGTTGGTTAACGGCTTGAGGAGCCGACATCTCTTTGATGGTGCGTCGCGCCACAGGTTGAACAGGTACGCGCGCGACAGGTGGTGGCGCGCGTACATCCATGTTGTTATTTAGCTGATTGTCATTTCTGGGTAATTCAACATCCATTCCGAACTCTAAATCTCTGCGTACTTCTCTTCTGATTTCCTCGAGTTCAGCTGGGTGCATTAGGTTGCGCACTGGCGCGTCTCGAGTTTCTCTTCTTCTGCTGATTACACTGTTTTCACCAAAATCCTCCATGCAAAACAAAAACAACAGCTAAATTAAACGTAACTATTTTTTTTTGATTTTTTTATTTAAGAGAAACGAAAAGTAAATAACAAAAAGAAAAAGGACAAGAAAACTTCTCTAGCCGTTTCTCGGCAACGGCGCCAAAATTTGACGACCACATCGTTGAGTGCTGCAAATTTATCCCGGCTCTCCTACTAGTATAGTCTCGGTAAGCTGGGGTCGAATCCACAGGGAACGGTGAGAAATCTCCTTTCAACTACAAACTAAAGATTGGGGTTGTGAGTGAAAACAATTAAAAGGACGAAAAACTGTTGCGCGAGTACAACTGGCGCACACACAGATAACAAGTATAAAAGATGTAAATAAATATGCAAGAGATGAGCTCAGTTCAGATTCTTCACTATGAATTTCTATGTTTATCCTTGGTCACTAATGATACATGACATAAGTTCACGTAGGTTAAGGTCCTGTCACAACTTAATAACCTACACATACATTCCGGTCAAAGTCTGTATGATATTATTATTCAACCTAGTCTAGTCAATAACGAATCCGGTCAAGGTAGCTACTGCCTATTCTAGTGTTACTCCTATCATTCACAGTCACATATTTCCGATAGTTTAACTATAGATAATAGATTCTACAACTAAGTCTGCGGTGCAAGGCTTCGCTCAATTGTCTAACCTAATTATCATGCAATTGAGTTCGGAATAATAATACTAAACTTTATCATGCAAATTAAGAACAAGACCTCAAAACATATTATTCATAGATTCAAATCCAAACCGAGTTCAGTGAGTTTAGCTACTCATACTGAATGAATACATCTCAAGAATAATTATAAGAAAACTAAAATAACAAGACAAATTTGTTTGGTGCGTCGTCAGGCTCGCGTGACAGCTTGCGCGCACGGCTAAGTCGGAATTCTGCTTTGAGCCGTTTGGTCCCTTCTGCATGCATACATGTGATTTCCATGAATCTTTGTATTTATAGTCTTTGCCTACTAGGGTTTCCATGAATATTTAGGCAAGAATATCTGTAGGAAATCTTCATTATCTCTAAAAATCAGCTTAGGAAATATGTAATCTTCCAAAAACCGAACTTAGAAATATTATGTGCGCGTGATGACGTCATCGCTCCTGATATCTCGCCGTCCGCTGATGTCATCGTTCTGCTGTCTTCAGCGCGACCCACACTCGCGCGCCATAGTGCTCGCGCGCTAGTGGTCTTCTTTCCTTTGTTGTCAAGTTGTTGTCTTTTGCTCTGAATTTCAGCCTTCTTGTTGCGTTTTTATTCTAACTCTTCTTTTGAACCTGAGATATAAAACTACACCAAAAGCGTAATCTTATACTGAAATATGTTAGAATATAAGCGTAAAGGACTTAAAGTAGCGTACAACTATGCTCTATCAGAACAGTTCAGTAATAACCATCGTAGTGAACGCACCCTGGAGATTGGTGATTGGGCATTTGTGAAGCTCCAGCCATATAGGTAACCATCGTAGTGAACGCGCTCTGTCGTAGTGCGTCCTAATCAAAAGTTGGCGCCTAAATATTTTGGGCCTTTTCAGGTCATTGATCAATGCGGTTCAACTGCTTATAAATTGGCTTTGCCCTCTTATTCGAGTATTCATCCTGTATTTCACATCTCACAGTTGAAGAAATGCATTGGTGACGTAACGACATCTAGCGAACTTCCACAGCCACTGGAGGATGTAATGCTGAAGTCCCCTGAGCGCATCCTTGACCGCAAGATGGTTAAACGACAAGGTAAAGTTGTTAGAATGGTGCTTGTCAAGTGGTTGAACATGCCTGAGGAGGAGGCTACATGGGAATTCTTCTATGATTTACAGCAGCATTTTCCAGCATTCGAACCTTGAGGGCAAGGTTCTCTTGGGGAGGGAGTTCTGTTACAGGAATCGTATAGGAGTAAATTGGAGTGTGTGGGAAATTAAAAATTTTCAGGGGTATAAATAGCTATAAACAATACATTGTATTCACTTTCTGCACACTACAAAGCCTCCGGATAGAGCCTATGGTATACTAAAGGCCATGGATGATCCAATTTGTGAACGTGTTGATCTGATGAACGGGCTGTTTCAGTTACATTTATACTTTGAGTATTATTCAGTACCGTTGGATCATAGGTTATCATTGGCTTGTTCAATCTCTTCTAAGCCAGTTGTGTGGAATTTTGTAACTGTTGCTACATTTTCATACTTTGAGCGGCGCACGAAAACTAACTCAGACTTCTGCAGATTGTTTTTGTTGTTGTAGATATGGATGAGTATGTGCAAAATGGTTAAATTTAATGGGACAACGAAGTTAAAACCTTCATTTAGTACTTCATGTAACACACAGAGGGTTTGCTCACATGGTGTTTGCAAAAATATCAGCGTGAGTTCTCATTCATTCTTTGCTGTCATAAGGATTTTAGCAAGTGGTTTTGATTGTCTTGCCAAGATGGAGTTCAAGGTTTATGGGTTAGCAAAACCTCCACCATTGCCACCTGAGTTTACAAATTGTGATAGTAAGTGCTTCAAGGTTACAAAGGTTGTGATCCATAGTGTCAGATGTTTACTGACTACTAGTCATCCATCAATTGATGGCTTCTTGTCCAACTTGGAGCCTTTAGCTTTTAGTATATTCAGGGATTCATATGCATCAGTATCGGTAAAGCGGCATATCACAATGTTTTTAATATTTTCGTCGCCAAGACCACCTGAAATTGCCTACAAATGGGAAAAAGCAAAGAAGAACTAACGACGCGGCAATGGAAGTACAAATGTGTCACTATGTTGCTGATAATTTGACTACTTCCAAAGTAGCACTATTAGTATAAATACATGTAAAATGATCGACATTTATAAGGAAATTAATGAAAATATTTCATCTTCTTGTGCCCCACACTCTCCCTCTTCCGATCACTATCATCTCCGTTCTCATCTTCTTCGATCTCCGTCTATCTCTTCTCTTCATCTCTAGTTCTTATCAGATGATTCTTATAACTTAATGAAACCAATTACATATGAGTGCATGAAATAAATAAAAAGTGATAGAAAATGATGCGTCCAGAGCGATACCCTTTTGTTCTAATTTGAAATATGTAATTTATATGAGACGGATCGATATCATTTCAACCTAATTTGATTGATCTAGTGGTTGAAACTAAAGTTGTTTTTTAGTTAATTTAGGTAGTTGATTGGCAAAATGCAAGAATAGTTGTGAATGACTATTACAAATATCAACAGTTAGATTAATAGAAATTAACAGGCGAGATGATTTCCGTCCAACAAAACTTATTTTACTAATATCATAAATTTCAATGCAAAGACAGACGAAGAAAAATCATAAAGGGGGATTTGTTTTGGAATAGTAACAACCACTGGTTTCTCCGAAGAGTCGTTCGGCTTCAACTCTTCATTGCATTTCTGCGACGATGACCACCATTCCGATGTCAACGTTTGCTCCGTTCCCGACCTCATCCACCATCCGCCGATTCAGACGGTAACCCTAATTCACATCGTAAATGGCTTACTCATACATGCGTTGTTA
Organism: Sedum album; assembly: GCA_006409495.1. Classification (NCBI taxonomy): domain Eukaryota; kingdom Viridiplantae; phylum Streptophyta; class Magnoliopsida; order Saxifragales; family Crassulaceae; genus Sedum; species Sedum album. Next base: position 33,983 of record QZGG01000648.1, on the reverse strand, counting down.
TTATATGGTGAATGTGAATCTATGGATTGAACACTGTTTCTAAGATTAGCTTATCAACGAGTTGACTTTTTCCTGCAGGTCATCGGGAACCGTTTTCGCTACTGTTAGCAAGGAAGCTGGAGTGCGAGTGACTGAAGGGCAGGGAAGCTTGCCCAAGGTTGTCCTCACCTCCACTCACGGAAGGTCTGTGTGTGTCTTTGTTTTTTGATTAACTTGATGTTGAATGTGGGTTCTTCCTCTAGACTCCGGAAGATTAAATTTTGATTGTGTGACCAAATGCTTTTTAATGTTCCAAGTGAGGCGGAGATTTATCTATTTGGAGGGTGCATTACATCATGGAAAGTCCCAAGTGGAAAGGACTTACTTTTTGTTCGCCCAGATGCTGTCTTCAATAAGAAAAAGCCAATCAGGTTGGATTCCAGAGTTTAATAACTAATTCCTAGTTAACAACCTCAACTGATTCCAGATTTCTTATTTCTGTCTGGTATTTAAGATCTAAGTTTTGCTGAAGCTACTGACTCATGCTTATTGAAAACGTAATAGTGGGGGTGTACCGCATTGTTTCCCTCAATTTGGTCCAGGTAAAATCCAACAGGTTAGTCTTCTTGTCAGTATAAATGCTATCTTACTATATTTATTGTTCATATAAGGATGCGCTGACAAGCAAAAACACCTTATTTCATTTGATGTTTCTATGAAGTTTATAATGTCATAAGTATTTGGATGCAATTGTTGTTATTGATACATATGCTGTTTTTTCTACTTTGTCTTTGTTGGCATGAATTTAAGTTGCTTACTACTACCAACTCTGTATTCCGCAGCATGGATTTGCAAGGAATCTGGATTGGGCGGTACTTGAATCTGAAAATGTGGATGGAAACCCTGTTGTAACTCTTGAACTAACTGATGGTCCTTACAGTAAAGCAATGTGGGATTTTGGCTTTCAAGCATTGTTCAAGGTGGATTCCTTAATCTAGTTATTTATGGTCATTTATGAGTTTGCAAAATTACTCCATTTTAAATAGTTGCATAAGTATGATTATTGAAGTCCTTTTGTTAACCAGCTGTATGGATAAAATATTTAACGACTACTCTCAATTGCCTTGCAGGTTACACTAGATGCTAAAAGTTTGTCTACTGAGTTCACTGTCAAGAATTTGGATAACAAGCCATTTTCATTCACAACTGCCTTGCATACATATTTCAGTGTGAGCATTTGTGTCCTGCGGTCATGCATATTATTGCTTTTGTGCTTGAAATTAAATAATTTGAGATTTGCTTGCTACTGCCGTTAAAGGCAAAACAAGTCATGTCTGAACTCTTTAATCAGTAGTGTTTCTCTGTGGCAATGATGCGTTCAGGCGATTCTAGTTACAGAATATGGACTCGATGTGAGAGTTGAAATGGCCTTTTGCAGTCCTAGACAAGAAATATCTGTACATAACAGCATAATGGTGAAAGAATTAACAGTCAAGATATGAACCATTTATTGATGGAAAAGTCATTTCTCTGGGGGCTTTTCGTTCATATAATGGATGTTCAGTAGTGTGATGAACAGAGTTAAATCAACACTTAAAACTCAGTTAACAGAAAACAAAATTAAACCCTGATTAATAGACGTTCAGTAGTATGCTCTCTACTTTTGGGAAGCATGTTCGGGTATCAAACCCTGATTCTGTTAATTAAGAACCTAATGTGTCATTATAGGCTTCTGTTGGTGCTGCTTCAGTCAAAGGCTTGAAAGGTTGCAAGACGCTGAACAAAGACCCAGATCCTGCAAACCCATTGGAGGGTTCAGAAAACAGGTGACTAATTTAATTTTTGAATAACATTCGACAAACTACGTTTACAATACTTAATTTGAATTTTATTCAACACTTCATTCAGGGATGAAGTTACTTTCCCAGGATTTGTAGATTGTGTTTATCTTGATGCCCCAAATGAGTTGCTGCTCAATAATGGCCTGGGAGATGTGATTACCATAAAAACACGAGGTATGTCCACAAAGCTCGTGTTGAATAATTCTGCAAAGAATATGTATTTATTTCTCTGAGTTGACATTTTAAACTCAACAATTTAATTTTGTTAAGCTATTTGACGCATTTCCAATATTTGTTGATGTCTGCATTTGTAAAATTATGCTGCAGTTGGTCAGATGCTGTGTTGTGGAATCCCCATTTGCAGATGGAAGCTTGCTACAAAGACTTTGTCTGCGTCGAGAATGCCAAGGTAATTTATCTTCCAAATAAAAGTTTGACATGAAATCATAAAAATGCTAAAGGTGTTCCTTTTTTACTCAAACTCATTCTGCTTGCTATCCTCAGATTGGAAGTGTTGAGCTGGAGCCTGAACAATCATGGATAGCAACCCAGGAACTCAGTATTAGCTGATCTGCGTAGCTCGTCAAGAAATGCCAAACAGTAGACGCGACTCTTTTTGGGAGTTAAATTTTCTACGCCAGTACCCCTAAATCCCAGTACACAGTATCTCTGGAACTGTGAGAGAAAATTCCATTTGTAAATTTATGTTGTCTCTACTCGAACAAGGAAATAAAAGCAAGTAATTTAAGTCGGGCCTGTTTTGAATTAGCCATACATCTCATCATTGCACCACCATCTTATCAACATATATTTTGAAATTAATCTTTGTGTAATTAAACTCACCCAATTTGGAGAGTTGTTTGTTAACATATTTGATGATTATTAACGCATGATTATTTGTGTGAATTTTATTACAATTTTTCGATGCAAATTACATGCTTGAATGTTTATTTAGAATAGCCTAGCGGTGAACTATATTAATATATATTGTATGATACCTGTTTAGTTATTGTGTCATTTAGCGGTATAGCTATTGTGTCATTTATCCAAGATATTATAATTTTTCTTGAGAGCTTAACGGTTAATTGAAGAACAGGATTTTATAGAATTATTTGCATATTATCTTAGAGGATGTATGTGTGTTGTGTCTCTAACGTGAACAACTAAATAAATTCATATGATTTTTACATTGTAATAATTATTTTATGTTGCAAGAAACTCCTTGAATTGGTGTTTTAAAAATGATACATTATTTGTTCTTCTAAAACAATTATTCAAACCCCCTTTCAGAATTATTAGTAAAAAAATATACTCTTGAGTTTGAGGCAGTCATCGACGGGCTCATTAATTTAATTAAAACTCAACTTTAATTACCTTCGAATTATCAAAATCAATGATTATGATTTTATCTTCCTGTTTACATATAGATATATAGAGTAAGGATCCAGGAGGACAAGTAACTTTTATAAGACGGAAGGACACGATTTCAATCATTGATTTGATTGATCTGACGGTTGAGATTAAGTTGGTTTTTAATTTAAATTAGTAGTTGAATTTACAAAATACACGGGTGGTTTAGAATGACGGCTATCAATCTCAACCGTTAGATTATTAGATTCAACGGTTGAGATGATGTCCTACTGTCCTACGTATAAATACTTGTCCTCCTTGATCTCTTTCCATATATATTTATATATAAATGGTTAAGTTCTAGAAGGACATTAAATATTTGTAAGACGGAGGGGAAAAACTCAACCGTTGATTTGATAAATCTGACGGTTGAGATTTAAGTTGGTTTTTATTAAAGATGGCGGTTGGATTGGCGAAAAACACAGGGCGGTTGGATTTGGAGGTTTTTTATTTTAAATCTCATCAGTTGGATAATTAGAAATCAATGGTTTAGATCATGTCCTACGGTTTCACAAATAATTGATTGTCCTCCTTGATCTTTATCCTATATATATATACGATATGGTTCTAGGAGGACCATCAATTTTTTGTGAGACAGAGAGACATCATCTCGTCCGTTGGTTTCTATTAATCTAACGGTTGATATTAACAACCGTCACTCTCAACCACCCCTGCATTTTGCAAATCCAACTGCCCAATTTAATCAAAAACCAACTTTAATCTCAACCGCAAGATCAAACAAATCAACGGTTGAGATGATGTCCCTCCTCTCACAAAAATTACATGTCTCTCTAGAACTTAACCCTATATATATAAGGAAAGTATCATGTGGAACCCCCACCTTTTCATGGATCCATGGATCCCTCTTTGCAGTCGTTGATTGCATTTACTGTTTGCATTTTGGACGCACCAGATTGTGTCAGCGCATTAATGAGCATGTGCAACTCAGGTGTGTATTTGTAACATCCCACATCGGCAAGCGAGAATAAGATTGATGGCTAGATAAGCTATGCTACTAGCACACATGTCACCAATATACCATGGTTTTTCGAGGAAAGGTTCTGTGTTATGGTGACCTAGGAGATTTTGATGGCATGTGAGCTGGGACAGCTAGGTTAACGATCCGGATCGGGTGCTCCGGTCGGATCGTTACAGATGGTATCAGAACCGACTCTCCACAGTAGATGACAGAGGTCATCGAAAGGGAGGAGGATTCGGAGAGTCTGTCTAGATTGAGCCAACGAGGACGTTGGATTCTGTTAGTGGGGGTGTATGTAACATCCCACATCGGCAAGCTAGAATAAGATTGATGGCTAGATAAGCTATGCTACTAGCACACATGTCACCAATATACCATGGTTTTTCGAGGAAAGGTTCTGGGTTGTGGTGACCTAGGAGATTTTGATGGCGTGTGAGCTGGGACAGCTAGGTTTATAACGATCCGGATCGGGTGCTCCGGTCGGGTTGTTACAGTATTTGTCATGTGCAACTCACGTGTGCATTTCAAAAATGCACACACGTGGCACAATCTGGTGCACACAAAAAATGCAATCAACGGTGATGAAGGGGGATCCATGGATCCATGGAAAGGGGGAGTTCCACATGATACTTCCCCTATATATATATAGGGGAAGGGGAATGTATCATGTGGAACCCCCCCTTTTCATGGATCTATGGATCCCCCTTTGCAGCCGTTGATTGCATTTACTGTTTGCATTTTGGACGCACCTGATTGTGCCAGCGCATTAATGAGCACGTGCAACTCACGTGTGCATTTGTCATGTGCAACTCACGTGTGCATTTCAAAAATGCAAACACGTGGCACAATCTGCTGCGTCCTAAATACAAACAGTAAATGCAATCAACGGCTGCAAAGGGAGATCCATGGATCCATGAAAAGGGGGGGTTCCACATGATGCAACCCCTATATATATATCATGTCTCACATGATACCAGTCAATATATATTTTATAAAAATTAATTTCAAATTTCAAATTTAAATAATGCTCTACAAAATTAAATTTTAATGTTTTAAAAATAAATTTTAAGATGGACCAAAGTTTATGCAAGGTTGAATTTGTGTGAAGAATGAAAACAAAAAATATCTATAATTTATATAAAAATGAAGAAAACTTGAATCTGTGTAAAGAATGAAAACAATCAAAACATAAACTTGAATTTAATATAAATAAAGAACAAAAGGATTAAGATAAAGAGAAACGATATTGTTTTGTAAGACATTACGACTTACCCTCAATCATTGATTTGATTAATCCAACGGTTGAGATTAAAGTTGGTCTTTAATTATATATGGCGGTTGAAAGACACGGGCGGCTTGGATTGACGGATATCGATATCAACCGTCGAATGAATGAATACCAACGGCCTAGATGATGTCTTCCCATTCTAAGAAAATATGCATGCCCTCATTGACTCCACTACGTCGTTATGGGTGGCCATCGGGTTTTTACAGACTATTCGTAAGATTAATTTTAAATTTTTTAGTAATCGTATTAATTCAATACTTTTAATAATGACAAATAATTTTTCTAAACATATTATAAATTTTGAACTTAAATGTTTAAACGGAAAGTTCAAGTAAACAAATAATTTTAGTGAGAATGAGGTACTTAATCTTAAAAGTTGGATCAGATTAGTCTAGAGGTTGAAAATAATTTTTTGTATTAAAATTAAAATATATAATAAAAATACGAAGTAGTTGGAGATTGGTGATTATCAATATTAAACGTTATCTTGTTAGAAGTCAACGGATGATATGATGTTCCTACGTCATACATAATTATGTTTGTCCTACATGACCACTTTTCAATGTCTTAATACTGTTTTACATAAAAGTTTTTAACAAAATTTAAGATATCGGCTCGTAGATTTAGCATAAATTAGTATTTACAGTTTAATTTTTAAAATTCATATTTTAAAATATGTTAAGTTTAAGTTGGATATTTAATGATTGTATTTTAAAGAATGTTGTTGCAAAAAATAATACAAAATCAACATTAATAATCACAAATCATATCTTTTTGGTCGGGTTTCAGGTCGGATTAGAATTTCGGATCGTGCGGGCTTGGAAATACAAGCCCGAGACCAGCCCTATGGTAGCGGACACAGGCTTCCATCGTGCCGATCTACGGGCAAGACCAGGCTTATGTCAGACAGAGCCGTAAGGCTTTCACGACCTTTTAGGATAACGAGTCGTTTGGACACTCTTATACGCCATGTCTTATTGATTATAATTCTAAGATATGATTACAAAAACTTCACTTGGACTGTCGCTTGATTTTAAATAGGAAAATAGTCAATTCTGATTCTCTTTTTTATTCAAAATGACCTGGAGAAGACCCAAGCAAACAGACAACCAAAACTTCAAACTATCTAGCTAGAAGACAACATTTACAATCAGGACAGAACAGTAATGCAAATTATCATCATCACCCCATCCATCCACTAGGTTCTTGTCAAGACACTGCGCTAGACGACGTGCAAAGTGCAGAGGCTCGAGCAGAAAGAATATGCGTGAGAAGAGTTGTAGCGTATCTGCGTAATCATCACGATTACATTAGCACGAGGTCAGTCGCGATGTAGAATTTTAATTATTAGATTTGGCAACTCATGATTATCTCAGCAATTTAGGAATATTTTTCAGATTTTTTGGGGCCAAATCTAGATAATAATGCTTCCTTGGGCCTCAAGCTACTGCTTCACACCATAAATACAAATCACAGAGCTAGGATTGGGGAGAAATTTTACACTACAAAAATCAAGAGCTACACCTAGAGGCTAACACAGAGCGCACAAACTGAGCTAAGGATTCCGCTGGCACGCGAGCAACATCTGTCTGCAGCAACACCACCGTAGAATTTTCACCTTGTATTTGTGATAGATACTACTTGGGTAAACTCAGCGGAAGCTTTATATTTGAAAGCTAAATAAGGCCAAAGGCCAGAACAAAGTGACCATCTAAAGAATTCTCCCTCAAAAGGCAGAAATTCAACAAACTACTAAGGATAAACTACTTCTAATAGAACGGACCTATACTACTCAATAAGTGGCCAAAAGAGATGAGACATAGTGCTATGACTTCAAGACATATTTGATGATAATTGGATGCTTTGAAATGCTGGAAATGAGCTCCTTTTATACTGCTGGTCATGGCTCTCCCAAGTCCCAACAATTCTTTCCATTAAAAGCTTTGGTAACTCCTGCACATTAAATTTTTGGTCAAGCCTTCTTTTATCAACCTTCAGGCCTCCTTTTGAATGCCATTGGCCTCCATTATTCAAGGGGATCCTAGGAAGATCTTGATTGAGTTGTGACAACATTTTGTAGCAATTGGTCCGACTTTATTTAAGGCCGACATTTATGGAAGTGTTGTTGCCTAGTCTGCTGCCTTTTTTCAGCGGCTTGCAGGGCACTCTTAGCTGGGTCATGGTGGATGTGAATGGCCTCCTTAGGTTTTTGGATGGGTCTTCTGGCCGATTAACTCCATGAATGGGTAGTTCCTTCATTACAAGCCGGTTGCATCGTTTGTATCGATAGTGGCTGGATCTTGTGTGCGCTGACTTTCGTGCTGTTAGTCTGTCCTTTATTGTTAATCCGATCTTATTAGAATTTTCTTTGACTAGTTTGTGAAGGTCAGCGTCCAAGGACAGATCAGGTTTGCCCCAAAGAAAGACCTTCTCCTCAAGGTCTATGTTCGGTGGTCCTCTCGTCGGTTTGGGTTGTAGTGCCTCTTCCTTCTTGAGATGATGGACTGATAGAGCACTTTTGTATGCTGTTTTAAGTCCTTTACACTGCTTAGATTCTAACATATTTCAGTATAAGATTACGCTTTTGGTGTAGTTTTGTATCTCAGGTTTAAAAGAAGAGTTTGAATAAAAGTACAACAAGAAGGCTGAATCTCGGAGCAAAAGACAACAATGTGACAACAAAGGACAAAAGACCACTAGTGCGCGAGCAGTATGGCGCGCGAGTGTGGGTTGCGCACAGCAGAGCAAAACGATGACATCAACAAACAGCGAAATATCCGGAGCGATGACGTCATCACGCGCAAAGAATATTTCTAAGTTCGGTTTTTGGAGAACAAATATTCCCAAAGCTGATTTTTGAAGATAAAGATGATTTCCTACAGATTTTCTTGCCTAATAATTTGTGGAAACCCTAGGAGGCAAGACTATAAATACAAAGTTTCATGGAGATCACAAGAGCGCGCGCAGAGGGGACCAAACAGCTCAGAGCGGAATTCAGACCTAGCCGTGCGCGCGAGCTGCTGACGCGAGCCAGACGACGCGTCACTCAGATTTGTTTTGTCATCATAGTTGTTCAATATCTATGTTTGAGATGTATACATTCAGTATGAGTAGCTAACTTAGTGAATTCGGTTCGGATTCAGATCTATGAATAACATGTTTTGAGGTTTTGTTCTTAATCGCATGATAAGTTTAGTATTATTATTCCAAGCTCAATTGCATGATAATTAGGTTAGACAATTAAGCGAAGCCTTGCACCGCAGACTTAGTTGTAGAATCTGTTATCTATAGTTAAACTATCAGAGGTACGTGACTGTGAATGATAGGAGTAACGCTAGAATAGTCGATAGCTACCTTGACCGGATTCGTGGTTGACTAGACTAGATTGAGTAATAATATCATACAGACTTTGACCGGAATGTATGTGTAGGTTATTAAGCTGTGACAGGACCTTAACCTACGTGAACATTATATCATGTATCTTTAGTAACCAATGATAACATGGAAATTCATAGTGAAGAATCTAAACCGAGCTCATCTTTTGCATATTTATTAACTTCATGCGTGACTGCTTTCTGATTGTGCGCCAGATCTACTTGCGCGACTGTTTCTTTTCTTTTAATTGTTTTCACTCACACCCCCAATCTTAGTTGTAGATAAAAGACGACGTCTCACCGTTCCCTGTAGATTCGACCCCAGCTTACCAAGACTATACTAGTAGGAGAGTCGGGACAAATTTGCAACACTCAACGACGTGCTCGTCAAATTTTGGCACCATGATCGGCAGAAGAATAGAAAATCCAGACGCGCTAGTGCGGAACGCCCGAGAACATCTTTGCTCGCCTAAACCTAGCTGAACTTGAAGCAATCAGAAGAGAAGTACGCAGAGACTTAGAGTTCAGAATGGACGCAGAAATTCAAAGGAATAACAACCTGCCCCCAAACAACGTGGATGTACGTGCGCCACAACCTGTCGCGCGCGTACCTGCTCAACCAGTCGCGCACCACACCATTAAAGAGATGTCTGCTCCACAGGCAGTTAATCAGCCATGGTGCATCGTGCTACCTCCGGATGGTCACTTCAAACTGAGGACACAGCTTGTTCACTACATACCCAAGTTCCACGGTATGGCTAGTGAGAATCCGGTGAAGCACGTACGAGAGTTTGCGGCTATTTGTGAGAATATGAGGAATGGGAACGAGGATCCAGAGCTACTGAAGTTAAGAGCATTCCCATTCTCATTATGTGATTCGGCAAGGCAGTGGCTAATGGGGCTAGCACCACGTTCAATAAGGACATGGCCCGAGTTGCAGGAACGATTCTTGGACAAGTTCTATCCTCAGCTAAGGTGTCCTTACTTCGAAGAGAGCTAGCTGACCAAAATAGTTGCATGGAGAGTCACTATCTGAGTACTATGAGCGGTTCAGGGAACTAGAGGCGAACTGCTACAACCACGGACTTCGCAACATGTGCTTATAGAGAACTTCCTCAACGGACTTACTGAGATGGAACTCAGGTTGTTGAATGCTTGCGCAGGAGGCAACGTGAGGAATATGTACCCGGAAGATGTTTGGAAATTGATAGAAGACACCGCGGACCAAGTCAGATATCAAGTATCTTTAGAAAATAATCGCGCCCGATCATTGCATCAAGTGGACATAACCAGAGAGATTAAGGAACTGAAAGACATGATGCAGAAGTTGATGATGAAGCAGAGCGCTGATATTAGACCATGTGAGTTTTGTCACGCCACAGAGCACCAGACTGACGTGTGCCCCACCCTGTTTGAAGAACACGTAGATGTTAATGCCATAGGTGGGTGGAATAATGGACAAGCTAGGCAAGGACATCCTAGATTTGGTTTAGCTGAGAACGGGTTTAGTTGAAAGAATGAGCAGAATTTTCAGAGACCGCGCGCTGACTGGCGCGCGCAACCTAATGCACCCACTGGCGCGCGACCTTACGAGCCCACCACACAAACGCGCTGAAGGACCAACGCAGTACAACCAGCAGCCGAAGAAATCACTAGAAGAAATAGTTGGTCAGTTAGCCGAGACTGTGCGAAAGAATGAAGAGCAGAACGATAAACGATTCAAGTTGATAGAAAACTAGCTCACTCAGATCGCCACTGCAGTAAACGAGTTAAAAGCTAGTGATGGCAATCTACCCTCTCGAAACCCGAAAGGAAGTATCAACATGGTTCAGATGGACGCGCCACAACCAGACAGTACTAGCGCGCCAGTTGATACACGCGCTACCCCTAGAGCCGACAGATATTGGTCTATTACATGCGGATAACTCACGAACTGAAGCAAAGGGTAAGATAGAGGATGTTTTGACACATGTCAGTGGACTTAAGTTTTTAGCAAATTTCTACGTTGTAGATATGAATAAGCCGAACACTGAGTCAAGAGAAACAGTTTTGCTCGGCCGACCATTCATGAGAACTGCAAAAGCATGCATCGACGTCGACAGTGGTATTGGGACATTACAAGATAAGAAGAGCAAACTCAGATTAGATGTCATAAACCGAATAAGATTATCTGAAGAACCGATAGTAGAAAAACCAAGTCAAGTTTAGAGACAAAACTGCTACATCTAGACCAACGCACTATGATGTTGCGCGCCAATCAGAAGATGATACCAGATACGCGCCAAAACAACATTAAGAGCAAACCACCAGATAAGAAGATCAGAGAGCGAGGTAGGGAGCATTGTGATACTTGGGACTAGCACAGGAATGCTGAGAAGGTGCACAGAATGGTGCTACAGAACAGAGCTGCGCGACTCAAGGACGCGCGAGAGTTAACCTGCGCACAGTCTGGCGCATTCGAGGAGATTAACACGCGAGATTTCGCATTTTCTATTTCTCTTCCCTCTGATCATATTAACTACGTTTTATCTACTGATACTAACTCACTTGAATTTTTGCCATGCAGAAAAGATGATAATACAAAAATAGGCAAAAGTTCAAGTGTGGGGGAGGAGATCCGTGCGCTATGAGTGCACATTTGCGTCGAGCTAACAACGTTAAACAAAGCATTAGTCGGGAGGTACCCCGGCAAACTTAACTTAGCTTTATTTTCGTTTGTTTTTGTGTGTGCTTGAGTTTTGCTTAGTTTTAGTTTTAGGTTTAGTTTTAGTTTTGGGCCCATGTAGTTTTGGGCCATGCATGCATGTGAGCTTTTTTGTGCTATAAATATGTGATGTGGGGTTCATTTTGTGTCACTTTTCATTTTTAACTTATCCCACTAAAACACAAGAACCCAAAGCCTCCACCGCCGCCACCAATAGCACCCGACCGCCGCCGCACGCCGCCATCACTCAACCCAGAATTTTGCAAATTTCTGTCAGGACGTAGATCTCAACAAAGGTACTCTACTGTCAAAATTTCAGTTGATTTGAAAGAGTTTTAGTGGTTCAATTTTGTAGTAGAAGTTCTAGATCTAGATCTGCATAGTACTCGCGCGTGACAGGACACGCGCGCCTGATCAGTTTGTTCCGTGTTTTCTTGTTGTCTACTATGTCGATCTGCAGAGACCAGTCGGAAAAAATAGATTTTGACATAAGTTATAGGATGTACAGTAGGTGTGAGGTTTTACCTACTGTATGAGGAGGTACACGCGGCGTTCGCCGCAACCGGTTGGGCGTCGTTCATGGAATTGTCCTCAGACACGGACGTGGAAGATACACTCAAGTTCCTCGCATCGTATGAAGGACTTGCGGACAGGATCCGGTACCGCCATAGGGGCGTATACTATGAGGCTGCGCCATCCCAATTCGGCGCAGTCATGGGACTTGAGCGGATGCCTGGCGCACCGGTGGATGAACATACGGACCAGGAGGCATGGGATGATTGGACGGACCGCAGATGCTGGAGGACGAAGTCTTGGTACAGAATTGTTGGATCCGAAGATGTTTTACTTACAGAGGCTCATATGTCACTCAATTCTGGGGCGCTACAATGGATCACAAAGCCCGGGGCTTATGGACATGGAGATCCTCAAGGGTCTCCACTATGGGAAGAAGGTACGGTATACACACCTACTCACCAGCTATTGGGAGATGGTGAGCATGAAGAGTCTGCTACTCTGCGAAGGTCTGATCACGCACTTTCCGCGTGCGCTGCATATGGAACCGTGGACTGAGGAGCATACTGCTGTACGAGCTGAGTACTTGACGCGCCAGAAGATGCGCCTGTATAAGGGGATCAAAGTTCGCACGGATGGTACCGTGTACTGGAGTTACAGGCGCGGGTTAGAGAACTTCATAGCTGCGCAAAGGTGGCCGCGCCAGAGCCTGTGGCGCCCAAAAGAGGCAGACGCTAAACAGAGCGCGCACAAGCTGAGTCCAGTGCACAGGGCAGTCGCGCGCATGTGCAGATAGATGAGCGCTGGGTGTTCAACGCCCAGCGTGTGATGGAGTTTATGGCGCCACAGGGTGCCAGTCTGAACCTGACACCACCTAGAGGATGGCGCGCGGGCGACCCAATTCCAGAGGAATATGCACTTCAGGACGTCGACCCGATTGAAGAACTCACCCGATCATTCTCATCATCCTCTTTTTAAATATTTTTGTGATCGGTGTAATGTACTATTTCGGTGGATGTTTAAACTGTAACACTTGTATTTTTGGTTATCATGTTTTGAATGGTGTTTTAAATGACTCGGTGGGTGGCTATATTCTGAACTGTGTTTTTAAGCGGTGCAAATTGCTATATGTGCATGCATTACTAGTGCCTTCTTTACTACTTGTTCATAACGTGAGGACACGTTCTTGTTTAAGTGTGGGGGGTAGTAGTACATCTATCTTAGGAGTAGTTTAGGTTAAATTTTTCGTTTTTTTAGATAAACTGATTGCGACATCTCAAGAGGTATCTGTGCGTGAGAAACACTGGCGTGCGCGACCTGTGTGCGTTACTCGCGCACCTGTGGTAATTTGTGCATATATGACATATTCTGATTTTTTGTTAATTTTTTTGAATTTTGTGTATCTCTCGAGTGGAATAAAGAGAGATGTGGAGCTGATAGAAACGTCCTAGAGAAGCAGTCGAGCGAACAAAATCTTGAGGATCGGTTGTATGGTTATGAGTATTCGTGGAGGTTGTTACTTCGCGGTCAAAGGAGAAGAGCAAGCTCAGTCACGCAGATGCCGAAGGCGAAAACCCTAATGGCGTGACGAGACGGGAAAACAGACCGTCTTCACAGAAGTTAGTCGCTCAGGAAGGGGCGTGTGGTTGCAAACGCGTGGCCTGACTTGCGCGCGACTGGTCAGAAGCGAGAACGGGGCGTGGTTTGATGTACGGAGAAGTATACTATGTATTTGTCTGTGTTATACCTTAAGTTCTTGTTTGTTCCGTTATATTTTGAGGTAATTCGATACTTTTCTCAACTATTTCAGGTTGATAATGCATATCACTGGATTTAAAATGATTTGGATCAGTTTTGGTTGGAAACGTGCGAAAACAAGCAAAACCGAGCAAGTGGCAGCTGGAGAGGCAGCCAGACCAATCGATCTTGAGAAAATTGCATAAAATAGAGCAGATGTCCGATTGAGGCGGGTTATATCTTGTTGGAAAGCTGTTTCAATTATCTGCAACTTCTATGTTTATACCGAGTTCTAATTCGGAGAGTAAAAGGGAGTTTCGGGTCAGAAACTAAACTGAACAGAACATGGGCCAAATTTCAAGCTAGGTTAAAAAGCCCAAAAGTTGAGCACATATAAATTAAAAGCTACAAACATTCAGCAGCGGGTGTGCCTCCTCCCCAGGGGTGAAACCCTAGGCCAAGATCAATGAACACATCGAAGAAATCTCAAGATTTGGAGTTGACACATGAGAGAAGACTTGACAAACCTTCTACTCTACCTATCTTTTCTTTTATGCACTTTATTTTTGTTGTACCTTACACTGTAGTACTGATTTTATGAATGTCTATCGTTTGATTTCAATGCAAGATTCAATTTTTATCATGCATAGTGAAGTACATGTTTGAGGAGTTTGTTTATTCCCTATCTTTATGTTCTGAATTTTGAATGCCTAAGGAAGGAACGAGAGTTGAACTTAGGTTGTTTATCATTCATGAGTATAGGTTAGGGCAGCGTTTCGTGTGCAAGAGTGACAAACGCAATTTACTTGGGTTAACTTTATTGTGGACTTGATTTACCGATCAATAGACCGAGAGGTTGAGATTATGGGATTTAAGTTCTAAACATGATTCAATAGAGCGAGAGTTTGAGAATTGTACTTAAGTATTGCATCCATTCTAGAGAAGGAGCGAGAGTTGAATCTAGAATGCGTAGTACGATAACCTAAGAAACTTATCATTCATGACTTCATATGTTTGCATCATTATAATTGCATTGCTATCTTGTAACCTAGGATTGAAATAGGATCATTGCTGCACTGTATTTCTATTTATTAGACTTAGATATATAAACTTAATAAAAAATCATCACAAAAATCCCCTCTTTCGTGAACTTTCACAAGTAGCGCTAGATAGCTTGTAACTTGTCTAGGCTTTTCTCTTGGGACTCGACCCTAGGTCACCCTAGGAACTATAAATTTATTTGACATCGCGTGATTAGGATAAGTATTCACAATACTCGCCTAAAAACCCAACGTCAAAATGGCGCCGTTGCCAGGGATTAGCCTTTAGATTAGTTTTCTATTTAGCGTTGCTTTTGTTTGTTTACCAGCCACACCAGGTTGCATATCTCTAAATCATTGCGTTGCTATTCCATGCCATATACTGGTTAGACGCAGATTTTACCGCATTCATCCTACTTTCAATGTTGATCACACGTTGAAAAAGTTCACCGAGCATTGAGTAGTATATTTTAAAATTTGATCAGCATGAGTTAAGCCTCGATTTCACATGACGTATCTTTGGGATGATTGATTTTCTTTATGGAAATTGCATTCACATGTTTTGGCATCTAGACTAGCTTTGTTTGGCTTGTTTTCGAACTCTTTCCATGCATGAAAAGTGAAGTTAGATTAGCATTCGCATGAATAACTATCATTGAAATGCATTGCACAAGTTCTTGTATGCTTTTAGGTGATCATAACCGACCTGATTTGCCTTGTATTTGTCATACTTGCATTGCATGCTGAATTTTATTTTCATAGGCACATTGTCAAGTTTTAAGTGTGGGGTTAAACATAATATTTGAAAGAAGAAAAAAATCTGAATTTTGTTGGAAGATCTATACAAATGCCGAGGGTTAGGAAGGTAAGTTCCCCCTTGAAAGCATTTGTATAAATTCTAATGAAAAGTTCTTACGAATGCCGAGGGTTAGGAAGGTAAGTTCCCCCTTGAAAGTATTCGTAGGAACACAAAAATAAAATTTTAAAATGAATATAACCTGCATACTTGATTCATGACTTTGTGCCTTTTCATAATTTATATCGCATGCGTGTAAGTCGGACATTTATATTAAGCTTTTCATGGACGGTTATGGTATGACCCTTGTACTTAGTACTTAAGCTACAGACTTGTGTGTATGTTTTGAAAATGTTAGATAGTCGAAACTCCTCTTCTCTTACGGTTTACGACGTGTAGTCTAAAGCTTGAGAATGAGTTTGTGGTCGAAAGCTTATGTACTTGCCCTTGCAAGCATAGGTGGACGGCGTGACTAATGTTCTTGCGTGAGCAGCGTTTATCTTCATATTACTTGCACAGGAAATTGAGATTGAATTAAGCCCGATGAATGCTAGTTTTGGTGTCAAATGTTTGAATGTGTATTGCCGTATTGAGTTGATTGATTTCCAA
Organism: Sedum album; assembly: GCA_006409495.1. NCBI lineage: Eukaryota > Viridiplantae > Streptophyta > Magnoliopsida > Saxifragales > Crassulaceae > Sedum > Sedum album. The sequence continues at coordinate 17,713 of QZGG01000648.1, read as the reverse complement.
GGATTGCGTAGGTGCATAAGAGGAGTAACTCTGAATTTTTAATGGATTGCATTGACTACTACTTGGTGAACATATTCTGAATTTTTATATGTATGAATGCGGGTGGGATTTGTGAGTATTCCTTTTCTGAAAACTCTCACGAGACTATAACTCGTCCACTAGGGCAGCCTAGGGGTTTAAAGGCTTGATGCATACGCTAAATGCATCCGTGATTCCTACGAAAGTAAGTTAGGAGTAGGTTTTTAACTTAATAAAACGGGTAGAGACTCATGTGTGTTTATTGAACTTTTCTCGATATCCATGCCATGCGTATAATGTTGACTCACTGCGTGATCTTTGGTTTTACTTGTTCGGGACGAACAAGACTTAAGTGTGGGGTATTTTGATATACGAACAAATATTCTATGCATTTGTACATGTTTCCCATTAAGTTCTTGTTCATTTCATTGTTTTATCGCGTCTTTTGATACTCTTTTATTCCATTTCAGGTTGATAATGCATATAACATGATTTGAAATGGTTTGGATCAGTTTTGGTTGGAAACGTGCGAAAATAAGCAAAACCGAGCAAGTGGCAGCTGGAGAGGCAGCCAGACCAATCGATCTTGAGAAAATTTCATAAAATAGAGCAGATGTCCGATTGAGGCGGGTTATATCTTGTTGGAAAGCTGTTTCAATTATCTGCAACTTCTATGTTTATACCGAGTTCTAATTCGGAGAGTAAAAGGGAGTTTCGGGTCAGAAACTAAACTGAACAGAACATGGGCCAAATTTCAAGCTAGATTAAAAAGCCCAAAAGTTAAGCACATATAAAATTAAAAGCTACAAACATTCAGCAGCGGGTGTGCCTCCTCCCCAGGGGTGAAACCCTAGGCCAAGATCAGTGAACACATCGAAGAAATCTCAAGATTTGGAGTTGACACAATGAGAGAAGACTTGACAAACCTTCTACTCTACCTATCTTTTCTTTTATGCACTTTATTTTTGTTGTACCTTACATTGTAGTACTGATTTTATGAATGTCTATGGTTTGATTTCAATGCAAGATTCAATTTTTATCATGCATAGTGAAGTACATGTTTGAGGAGTTTGTTTATTTCCTATCTTTATGTTCTGAATTTTGAATGCCTAAGGAAGGAACGAGAGTTGAACTTAGGTTGTTTATCATTCATGAGTATAGGTTAGGGCAGCGTTTCGTGTGCGAGAGTGACAAACGCAATTTACTTGGGTTAACTTTATTGTGGACTTGATTTACCGATCAATAGACCGAGAGGTTGAGATTATGGGATTTAAGTTCTAAACATGATTCAATAGAGCGAGAGTTTGAGAATTGTACTTAAGTATTGCATCCATTCTAGAGGAGCGAGAGTTGAATCTAAAATGCGTAGTACGATAACCTAAGAAACTTATCATTCATGACTTCATATGTTTGCATCATTATAATTGCATTGCTATCTTGTAACCTAGGATTGAAATAGGATCATTGCTGCACTGTATTTCTATTTATTAGACTTAGATATATAAACTTAATAAAAAATCATCACAAAAATCCCCTCTTTCGTGAACTTTCACAAGTAGCGCTAGGTAGCTTGTAACTTGTCTAGGCTTTTCTCTTGGGACTCGACCCTAGGTCACCCTAGGAACTATAAATTTGTTTGACATCGCGTGATTAGGATAATTATTCACAATACTCGCCTAAAAACCCAACGTCAAGATGCTATCTATTTCTTCGTTCATAAGCTCATTCTCAAAAGAGGTTAGTGTGTCATGGCAATTATAATCAAGGGACAAGTGTCCAAGAAATGACATTCTAGAGCATTTGTAGGGGAGCTAAGAACTTTCTTCAAATGAAATTTGATCTTTTCACTAACAACTTTGAGTTCTATAGTCCATTCTCCACAATCAATTATAGCTCTAACGACATTCAAGAAAGGTCTACCAAAAATGATAGGAATGTCATGTTCTTCATCCATTTCTAGCACATAAAAATCTACAGGCACATAGAATTCTCCTACCTTAATGGGCACATCCTCTAAAATCCTTTTAGGAGACCTAGAGGATCTATCGGCTAGTCTCAAACTAATGGTAGTATGAGTCAATTTACCCATATCCAACTTCTTAAAGAGTGAAAATGGCATCAAAGATATACTAGCTCCTAAGTCACACAATGCCTTAGCAACATGCACATCACCAATAGCAATAGGGATTGTAAATGAACCATGATCAAGTGACTTCCTAGGCATGTTATCTTGGATGATCGCACTACAATTGGCATCTAAAGCAACATGATCATATTCAAGAAAAATACGCTTATTAGAAAGTACTTCTTTTAAGAACTTAGCGTAGGAAGGCATTTGAGCGAGTACCTCAAGGAAGGGAATTGTCACATTGATTTTCTTGAGGATCTCCATGAATCTTTTTCCATGGGCATCTTCCTTTTGCTTCCTTAGCCTTTGAGGAAATGAAACCTTTGGGATGTTGACGGCACGTCGTTGAGTACCATAAATTTATCCCTAGTCTCCTCCTTAGTATAGCAAGGTAAGCAGAGGTCGAATCCACAGGGAACGGTGAGAAGCTCCTATAACCTACAACTAAAAGATTGGGGTTGTGAGAGTGCGTGAACTGAAGAAGGAAAGTGCGCGAGAACTGCTGGCGCGTAACCGTATTCTAAGTACGAGTGTTAGACAAAAACCAAGAGATGAGCTCAGCCTAGACTTATCACTACAAACTTTATGTTTATCATGGGTTTCTAAAGGTCTATGATAGATTGTTCACGCAAGCTAAGGTCCGGTAAAGGCTTAATAACTTACACATATATTTCGGTAAAAGTCTATATGATACTACTACCCAACCTAGTCTAATTAAACTCGAATCCGGTAAAAGTAGTGATTAACTATCCTAGTGCTACTCCTAACCATTCACAGTAACACCCATCTGATTAGTTTAACGATAGATAACGGATTTTAGAATTAGGTTTGCGGGTAAAGGCTTCGCCTAACAATCTAACCACATTATCATGCAATTATGTTCGGAGTAATAATACTAAACATATCACGCATTAAGTGCAAACCTCAAAACATATCATTCATAGTTCAAAGTCTAAATTGAATTCAGAAAGTTAACTAGACATGCTGAACATAGGCATCCCAATGTTTGTATGCAGAACAACAAGTAAATAAGAACAAGTAGCCTGATGGTGCGTAGTCGGGTCTGGCGCGTCACTCTAGCTCGCTCCGGCAGTTTGTGCGTCACTTCTCTCAAAATTAGCTCTCTTTCGATTTCCTCTGTGCATTCTATTTATAGTGACGATCCCTAGGGTTTCCGCAAAAAATTAGGTAATATACAATCTAGGAAATCATCATTATCTTCTAAGTTTGGAATTAGGAAATCTTTGATAGCGTGCAAATATACTAACATTTGAACGCATCCTACCTTTGATTCTTGTTTGGTTTTGATTACTTTATCAAAGAATTGATACTTCTTATGCTTATTTTAGGATTTATTCAAGAAGTATAACCATGGAGCTATCAAGTGCAAAAGATAGCAAATTTTGAGACAAAAGTGCATAAAAGAGGCCATCGGAGACTACTCGTCCGAGTAGAGCTTAAGTGGACCAAGCAAGGAGGTCCAAGACTGAGGAAAAAGGTCCTTGACCAAGCAAAAATGTACTTGGCCGAGCAAGAAGGTCCTAGGCCGAGCAAGGATGTGCAAGGAAGGTTGCTTGGCCGAGCATAACATAAAAATTGATACGTTCGAACTCAGAAGGTTTTGCTCGGCCAGGTTGATAGTTTGCTCGCCCGAGTACTTAATGGTTGAGACCTGGCCACCCTTGCTCGGCCAAGCAAGTCTTGAGAGATCCCTTTGCTCGGCCTAGCAGCCCAAGGACAGCAAGCTTGCTCGGCCGAGCAGAATTCTCTAGTCTCCCGAGCAAAACCGAAAACGCAATTTTGCACTTCGTATAAATTGTTTCTCAACCATTTTTGGAGCCATCCTTGGAATTCAAACACTCAAAAATCTAATGATATCCAAGAGATCATAGATTTGAAGAGAAAGGAAGAAGGCTTGAAGGATTGAAGATCAACATCAATTCCTAAGCAATTTTATCTTTACTCTTGATTTTCATGTTCTTTTATGTGTTGTTTACATTTGTAGTCATGTTTGAGTAGATTCCATGTGATTGAAGATCAACATCAATTCCTAGGATTTGGATGATGTTTGTATACTCTTTCTATGCAATTGAATTACATTTTAGTTGAATCTTAGTTGTTATAGTTACTTGTTCATAATGATGCATGTCATGTGTTTGACGAAATGCCTAAGTGCATCCCAAGTGAATTAACTTCCTATGATTTAATGACGATTGAACCCTAGGATGTTAGTAACTATATCAATGTTGCTTTGAGAGTAAACTGTGCGCGAGAGCGACAATTCCTCTTGGTGATAGGCTAGGTTTGGTGTTGAGTTTGAGTGCCTTTCCAATAGAGCAAGAGCTTGAAATTGTGCACTTGAATTCCACGTGATTCAATAGAGCGAAAGCTTGAGAATTGAAACCTTTTAGCGCGTCATCTAATCTCCAAGGATGGAACGAGAGTTGAACTTGGAAGGATGATGAGTAGCCATAAGAATTCAAACTAATTGTCATTTGTGCTAAGGAATTGAAGTGTGTTAACTCTTCTATAACATAGGGGTGAAGTAGAAGTCCTTGATCACTTTTCTTTACTTGTTATTAAAACTTATCAAATTTTATTCTACCAATCCCCCAATCCTTTTGTGTTAAGCAAACTTAGGTAATTCTCAATTAGTTAACTATCACCTCTTCTCTTGGGTTCGACCCTAGGTCTCCTAGGTTGTAAATGTGTTTGATGCGTGACTAGGAAAAGTGTTTTCATAAATACTTCCCTGAATTGCACGTCAATCTTCTCGCGCATGCTGACGTCATCGCCGACTTCGTCATTCTTTTGCCGACGTCATCAACCCATCTACGCGCGGCCCATCTGCGCGCGATACATCTTGCGCGTTCTGCTACTTGTTCACGATCAGTTCTTGATTCCTTGTGTTGTTTCTTCTGAGGATTAAGCCTTCGATTTACTTATCTTTTACTGCACTTTCCTCCTCAGCCTTCGAATGGATCTGAAATACAAAACTACACCAAAAGCGTAATCTTATATCTAAAATGATATAAACAAGTATAGTGTAAAGGATCTAAAATGACATATGAAAGTGCCTTATCAGATGTAAGGAGGTGGCTCCTTATAAATTAGCTCTTCTTCCACTTCGTTTTCCTTAGGCTTTGAAGGATTCTCTTCTTTACTCTCAGCCTCTTTGCCTTTCTTAGATTCTTTGACTATCTCCATTGGTTGAGGATCCTCTAATACTTTTCCTCCTTTCAACGTTATTGCCTTGATTGTCTCGGAATAGTTAACATCCGGTTGAGAGGGGCGCTTCCCTTGGTACCTTTGGCTTGAGGATGAAGCTTGTTGAGCAATTTGTGTCTCTAGCATCCTTGTATGTCCATGGAGTTGATCAAACTTTTGCTCCATCTTTTGAAACATCATTTGACTATCCTTTTCTTGCTGAGCTTGAGTAGCGGCCATTTGTGCCATCAAAGCAATCAAAGGATTGTCATCACTTGAAGGTTGTGGAGGCTTCTCCTCTTGTCTTTGCACATACCCTTGACCTTGGCTTCCACCTTGGTAGTCTCTTCTAGGATAAGCATTCCCTCCTTGATAGTTGTTCTTTTATTGTGGAGGGATGTAACTTGAAGAGCTCTTTCCTTGGTAGTTGTTTAGAGGAGGCCTTTCACTCAATGGTGGTGTAGGTCTTCTAAGGATATTAGGGTCCTCATGAAACCGAACTTGTTGGATTTGGGACATTGGTTGATAGAGGATGGATTGGGGCACTCGGTATCCTCGATCTTGGTTCCTATTCACATAGCTCACTTCTTCATACTCCTCTTGTTTCATGAGACATCCTTGGTCTTCTTCTACTTGGACTTGATGAACTTCTTTCCTTCTATTGCTCATGTTGAAATTTCTGAGATTTTGAGCTAGAGTGTTCACGGTTTTTGCCAATGAGTTGAAATCCTCCTTAGTTACGGACTTAGAGGAGTACTCCTTGGCCTTTTCTTTAAATAATTCCTATCTCCTCCCCATTGGTGGCTATTCCTAGCGAGCTTTTCTATGATTTTGAACCCTTCCGTGGCGGTGAGGTCCATAATTCCTCCACCACTTGCTTGATCCATTAAGTTTTTTGCCTCTTGATCTATTCTATCATAGAAGCCTTGAAGCAATTTCCATTTGTTGAATCCATGATGAGGGCACTCTCTTTGGAGTTCCTTAATCCTCTCAAAAGCCTCGTAGAAAGTCTCATCGTCCATTTGAGTAAACTGAGTTATCTTGTCTCGAATCTTCTTTGTCTTTGCGGGAGGGAAGAATTGCATTAGAAACTCTTGAGCTAGATCCTCCCATGTTTGAAATGTGTTCGGTTCGTGGCTCATAAGCCAATATTTAGCTTTACCGCTTAGAGAAAAGGGAAACACCTTCATGTAGACATATTATTGTTTGACCCCGAGACTTTGTAAGTCCTACATAACTCCGTAAATTGAGCTAGATGGGAGTTAGGGTTTCCATACCCGTCGAATTGTAAAGAGGCAACCATATGAAGCAAAGCGGACTTGACCTCAAACTTATTGTCCTCCTCTTCGGGCATGTATATTGGTGATCCATAGTGAGCAATGGTTGGTGCAATGTACGCTCCAACGAGCCTCTCCCCTTGATCTTGATTCGGATATCTAGGGGGTCTAGCTTGGATATTTTGTTGGTGATCTATTTCTAACTTTTGTTGTGGGTTAGGTTTATTTAAGGGAATGGCGGTTGAGGGAGTAGGATGATCGGATGTTGAACTTGATGTTTTTGCTTGTGCTCTCTTTTGTTGTGCCCTTGTTGTCATTCACCACACCTAACACAATCAAGAGAGTGCTTAGGAAAGCATAAACGACTAAAGACAATACAAGAGATAACAAAACTAGCAATAAGTACCAACAAACAAAGAAAAACTTGAGTGAATTAGGCAAACAAAGGTAATGCGACCTAGTAAACAATCCTAAGAACTCATTCCCGGCAATCACGCCATTTCGACGTGTGTAATATATAGAAGTATGTGATTAGCAATTTCCTAACACGGCCAAAACAATTTATAAACCTAGGAGACCTAGGATCGAACCCTAGAGACGAGTGTAGAATTTTGTAACTAGATAGAACTACTCAAGTATTGCCTAATGTAAAAAAGGTTGGGTGAAATGTTTGAAAGTGATAAATATCTAGAGGTTTGATATGCAAATTAAAGAGGAATAAGGAGATGACAATCAATCATGCAACATCAAATTAATAGAACTTGGTTAGACTAGTTTATTCATGAACATTAGTCCTAAGTTCAATTCTCATTCCATCCTTAGGACTAAGAGATTCATTAATATGGAGGCCTCAATTTCCCAATCTATTGGCCTCCCTTAAGTAATGGACTCTCCCTAATCTATTGGGAGAGTTTACATCACTTAGGATAGGTAAACTAGTCAGTCTAAGTCAATCCTACACTTTCATGTCAAGATCAAGATAGATATTCATGCAAGGCTTTCTAACCAACTTTATATCAACTTTCATTGCATACATCATTGATTAGGCTTAATTAATTATACTTAAATATTTTATCAAACACTTAATGTGCAACATATAATAGATGTAGCCAATACATGAAATTCACATCAAATTCAATTGCATAACCAATATATCATCATCCAAATACAGGCATATCACCTAGGGATCCATAGGATCCCTAATCAATCACTACTCACTACTCATAATGGGAATGAAAGCAACAACAACTATGGAGTTCGAAATTAAAGAGTTCATGGCAAACAAGAGGTGTAGAGAAGGTATGGATGCTTGATCTTCACTCCTGTAGTCTTCAATTTCTTCAATAGCTCTTGATCTTCAAAATTCCGATTTCTAGGGTTTTTTTAGTCGAGATACGAAGTCAAGGCCCCGAGTTTGAATGAGGCAAAAACTTTATATAGTCCGGATTGCTCTCCCTAGCAAATTTTACCTTGACCAAATTGTGTTAGCCCGAGCAGGTCCACTATTAGCTTGGCAAGGTCCTCGGCAGACTTATATTTTGCTCGGTAGGTTTGTCTTGCTCGGTAGAGCAAGTTTTTACTCAGCCCCAGTGAAAACCACTGACTTTAAATGTACCGATTCCATATAGATGTTAGGTCGAGCACAAGTCTCTTCGGCCAAGCAGAAGTCTTCGACTCCGTTCATGGGGAATCCCTGTTCTAGTCTGCCGAGCAGATTGATCCTGGGTCGAGCAAAGGCTTTCTCCGGCTAACAGAGGTGAGCACTCTGCACCAAGTCGGCCGAGCAGCTTCTCCTTTGGCAAATCTGCTCGGTCGGGGTGACCTTGGACCATTCGCGATCAAATTGTAGGTTGACTTAAACCTGCTCAGTTGGATCTCTGATTTGCTCGGTTGACTTCCCCATCAGCTCGGGAGACCAGGACTTCCACAAGATGCACTTTGACTTGTCTTGCCTCCACCTTCGCTCCATTTTGAGATATATACTCCTTCTTTGCCAAACTTGGATAAAACCTAAGATAAGCACAAAGAGTATCAAATTCTTCACAAAGTAGTCGAAAACTAGCAAGAACTAAGCATGAGGAGTGTATAAATACTCACGTATTTTCACACTTATCAGAGAGAATGATGAGGCCCATATAAGTGGGCTTTGGGCCATTTAATTTAGTATGATTTAGGATTTCCTTTTGTTTCCTATATAAACTAATTTCCATTATTTTGTAAGAGGGCTTTTTGATATTGAATAAACAAAATTAGGGTTTTCCCTTTTACGTCAAGTTTTCGGTAAGTCTATTGAAAACAATGAGCAAGTAATAACACTCAAACAAGAAAATACAACAACTAAAAAGAAAATAGAGTGAATTAAGCAAACAAAAGTAAAACAAAACTAGAAAACTATTTAAGAACTCTTTCCCGGCAATGGTGCCATTTTGACGTGTAGTTCAGGGTAGTATTTATGCAAACACTTATCCTAGTCACGCATCAAACACATTTATAACCTAGGAGACCTAGGGTCGAACCCAAGAGAAGAGGTGATAGTTAACTAATTGAGAATTACCTAGGTTTTGCTTAACATAAAAGGATTGGGGGATGTAGATTAAAGGTTGGTTGATTGTAATAACAAGTAAAGAAAAGTGATCAAGGACTTCTACTTCACCCCTATGACATAGGAGAGTTAACACACTCAATTTACTAGCACAAATCACAATTAGTTTGAATTCTTATGGCTACGCATCATCCTTCCAAGTTCAACTCTCGTTCCATCCTTGGAGATTAGATGACGCGCTAAAAGGTTTCAATTCTCAAGCTCTCACTCTATTGAATCACATGGAATTCAAGTGCACAACCTCAAGCTCTCGCTCTATTGGAAAGGCACTAAAACTCAACATCAAACCTAGCCTATCACTAAGAGGAATTGTCGCTCTCGGCACAATTAACTCTCAAAGAAACATTGATATAGTTACTAACATTCTAGGGTTCAATCGTCATCAAATCATAGGAGGTTAATTCACTTTGACACACTTAGGCATTTCGTCAAACACTTAGCATGCATCATTATGAACAAGTAACTACAACAATTAAGATTCAATTAAAATGTAAATCAAATGCATGGAAAGAGTATACAAACATCATCCAAATCCTAGGGGATCCATGATCCCCATTCACATGGAATCTACTCAAACATGACTACAAATGTAAACAACACATAAAAGAACATGAAAATCAAGAGTAAAGGTAGAATTTCTTAGGAATTGATGTTGATCTTCAAACCTTCAAGCCTTCATCCTTTGTCTTCTAATCTATGATCTTCTGGATATCTTTATGTTTTTGAGTGTTTGAACTTCCAAGGTTCCCTCCAAAAATGGCTTAGATCCCTATTTATACTATGGAGTGAAATCTGAGTTTTGAGTCTCCTTGTCCGAGCAGCCTCCTTTCTCGGTCGAGCAAGAGTATTACTAGCCCCAAGTGTCCTCGGAGAGTTCAGTTTCCTTGTCCGAGCAGCTTACTTGCTCGGTTGAGCAGGATTTGACCTTGGCCGAGCAGAAGCTACTGACTTTTGATGTATCAAATTTATACATTGCTCGAGAGAGCAAAGAGCTGTCTCAAGGCCTGCTCGGGCAGAGCAAGGGTGGCCTGGTCTGAACTCTTGTGCACCTGGCCGAGCAGCCAATATTCTCGGTCGAGCAGGAGTCTTCTGAGTTTGAATGTATCAGTTTTGATGTGTTGCTCGGCCCAGGACCTCCTTGCTCGATCAAGGACTTCCTTGCTTGGCCAAGGATCTCCTTGCTCAACTCGGACAAGTAGTCTCCTATGGCTTCTTTTGTGCACTTTTGTCTTGAATTCGCTCTCTTTTGTACTTTATAGCTCCATGATTATACTTCTTGAATAAATCCTAAAATAAGCATAAGAAGTATCAATTCTTTAATAAAGTAATCGAAAACAAACAAGGAATAAAGATAGGATGCATTCAAATGTTAGTATATTTGCACGCTATCACATATTTAGAATTAGTGTAAGATTCATGGTACCTTGAATTCTCAACACAACCATAACTCAAATTTTAAATTTCTTCGAGAAACATGTTCATCATCGATCCTTCCACTGCACAATCAAGCATTCTCATTTCTATTAGGATCATGTCGTCCAAGATATACTCGATCGGCAGTCTTTCAGGCACTCCCAAGTTGTGGCAGCTGTTCTCCAATTACTTTAATGGCTGCCAAGTTGTGGCATTCTCAGTTCGTACAATGGATTTCCGCATCTTTGGCTAATGTGTGCAATCTTCTTCTTGATCACCATGCTTTGGAAGGCGGGACGTCCTTATTCAAAAACTTTTGCTGCATTCATTCGAACGACTAGATCGAATAGGCATGTAAAGTCATCAGTCATACTTTAGCAGAATCTGTCAAAGAAATAGAAAAAGGAAATGCTTTGAATTTATGGATCTATATTTCGGCTCAATTTGGTTTCATCACAACGCAGTTACCTGGAACTCCTTCATAAATTGTGTAAGATTCACTCCTAGTCCTGTAAATTTTGGTAGTTAATGCACCATCCCACTCTTTAGTTTGAATGTGTCCTCGTCGGGATATTTGCCTATACACCAAGGCTGAACTTCTTGGTGGGCGCATGCATCTTCTTCATGGTCTGAGATTCATCAATTCTTTCTCATTGTATGGGGCATTGGCGTGTGTTTTGGATCTCCGTTCTCTGGGGTTGAGCTACTTGGTCATTTTCTCAAAGTGCGCCTTCTACTTCGCTCTTCTCTCCATCATCATCATTGTCTACCTAATTTAAAATAGCATTTGTTTTTGACATGATGAGAAGAGTTTATGACTTAACTTAATTATAAATTAATACTAAAAAAAATTAAACTACTAAATTAACTACTTGGTCGTTGATAGAGCACTTTTGTATGCTGTTTTAGGTCCTTTACACTGCTTATATTTCTAACATATTTAGTATAAGATTACGCGTTTGGTGTAGTTTTATGTCTCAGGTTTAACAGAAGAGTTAGAACAAAAGTGCAACAAGAAGGCCGAATGTTGAAACAAAAGACAACAAAGTGACAAGAGCCAAAGATCAACGAGCGCACGAGCAGTGTGGCGCGCGAGTATGGGTCGCGCAGAGCAGAGCAAAATGATGACGTCAGCAATCAGCGACAAATCCAGAGCGATGATGTCATCACGCGCAAAGAATATTTCTAAGTTCGGTTTTTGGAGATCAAGATATTCCCAAAGCTGATTTTTAGAGATAAAGATGATTTCCAACATATTTTCTTGCCTAATTATTCGTGGAAACCCTAGAAGGCACGAGTATAAATACTGAGCATGGAAGAAATCACATAGATGCGAAAATAGAGAGAGACGACTCAGAGCGGAATTAAGACCTAGCTGCGAGAGCTGTGGGGGAGGAGGCCCGCCGACAGCCGACAGCCGCCAACCGCCGCCAAACCCAGAATCCCACAATTTTCTACCAGAACGTAGATCTCAACAAAGGTACTCTACTGTCAAAATTTCAGTTGATTTGGACAAGTATTGGTGGTTCAATTTTGCAGTAGAAGTTTTTAGAGCTAGATCTGCATAGTACTCTACTGTCATGTCACGCGCGCCAGCTAAAGCAAATTCTGTGTTGTTAGTGCTGCCACATATGTCCATCTGTGCTGACCAATCTGAGAAGCTTGATTTCCATATCAAGTACAACATGTTCAGTAGGTGTGAAGTGTTGCCTACAGTTTTTGTGGATGAGGAGTTTCTCCGAGAGATGGGGCTATATGAGGAGGTGCACACCGCTTTCACGGCCACCGGGTGGGTTGCTTTCATGGAACTCTACTCGGATACGGACGTGGAAGACGTGTACGAGTTCCTTGCGTCTTACGAGGGACTCGCGGATAGGATCCGGTACCGCTACAGGGGCATGTACTATGAGGCCATGCCATCCCAGTTTGGCGCGGTCATGGGATTTGAAAGGATGCCCGGAGCATCGGTCGATGAGCACACGGACCAAGAGGCATGGGACGATTGGACCGATGGCAGCAAGCCTTATGCGGGTGGACGAAGCCTCGAAACAGAACTGCTTGATCCGAAGATGTTCTACCTTCAAAGGCTCGTCTCCCACTCAATCCTTGGCCGTTACAATGGATCTCAGAGGCCGGGGCTCGTGGATATGGAAATTCTGAAGGGCTTATACTACGGAAAGAAGGTGCGCTACACGCGCTTGCTCGTCAGCTACTGGGAAGTGGTGAGCATGAAGGGTCCACTCCTGTGCGGAGGGCTGATCGCACACTTCTTGCGTGCTCTGCACATAGAGCCATGGTTGGACGAGCACACCGTAATACGGGCTGAGTTTCTGACGTGCTAGAAGATGCGCCTGTACAAGGGGATCAAGGTTCGCGCGGATGGAACCACGTATTGGAGCTACAGGCGCGGACTAGAGAATATTCGAGCTGCGCCAGAGGCTGTTGCGCAAGAGGAAGTCGCACCTAGAAGGAGCAGGCGCAGGTCAGAGTGTGCGCGAGCGGAATCTAGCGCATAAGGAAGTGCTGCGCCAGTACCACAGTTTCAGATAGATGAACGCTAGGTGTTCAACGCCCAGCGTGTGATGGAGTACATGGCGCCAGAGGGTGCCAATCTGAACCTGACTCCGTCTAGACAATGGCGTGCTGGAGATCCCAATCCGGAGGAGTATGCGCTGCAGAGCGAGGATCCAATTGAAGAACTCTCCCGGTGCTTTTCAACATCCTTTTAAATTTTTTTTAATCGGTGTGTGAACTTTTGCGGTGGTTGAACTTATCTGTTGTTTTAAAACACATGTATTTTGACTTGGTACTATGTTTTGAACGGTGTTTTATTCTAATCGGCGTTTTGACCTATTTCGAAGGTGTGGCTATATTCTAAACTGTATGTACCCATGTGTATATTCGGTGCAAACTTTTATATGCATGCATCCGTACTGCCGTCTTTACTACTTGTGCATAATGTGAGGACACGTTTTTGTTTAAGTGTGGGGGGTAGTACATCTATCTTAGGAGTAGTTTAGTTTAAATTTTTCGTTTTTTTAGCTTAGACTAGCTGACATGTGAAATCTCAAAGAGTAATTGTGTGCGAGAAACATTGGCGTGCGCGACTTGCTCGCGTTACTCGCGCATCTGCGTAATTTGTGCATATATGACCTATTCTAATTTTTGTCAATTTTTTCGTCAAGAGTAAGTGTGGGGGATTTGATAGAGCACTTTTGTATGCTACTTTATGTCCTTTACACTGCTTATATTTCTAACATATTTAGTATAAGATTACGCGTTTGGTGTAGTTTTAAGTCTCAGGTTTAACAGAAGAGTTAGAATAAAAGTGCAACAAGAAGGCTGAATCTCGAAACAAAAGACAACAAAGTGACAAGAGCCAAAGACCAACGAGCGCGCGAGCAGTGTGGTGTGCGAGTATGGGTCGCACAGAGCCGAGCAAAATGATGACGTCAGCAATCAGCGACAAATCCGGAGCGATGACGTTATCACGCGCAAAGAATATTTCTTAGTTCGTTTTTTGGAGATCAAGATATTCCCAAAGCTGGTTTTTAGAGATAAAGATGATTTCCAACATATTTTCTTGCCTAATTATTCGTGGAAACCCTAGAAGGCACAAGTATAAATACTGAGCATGGAGGAAATCACATAGATCCGAAAATAGAGAGAGGCGACTCAGAGCGGAATTCAGACCTAGCTACGAGAGCTGTGCGCGCGAGCTGCCGACGCGAGCAAGACGACGCGTCACTCAGATTTGCCTTGTTACTTTAGTTGTTTATTATTAATTCTTGGGATGTATACATTCAGTATGTCTAGCTAATTTACTGAATTCGGTTTGGATTCAGATCTATGAATGACATGTTTTGAGGTTTTGTTCTTAATTGCATGATAAGTTTAGTATTATTATTCCAAGCTCAATTGCATGATAATTAGGTTAGACAATTAAGCGAAGCCTTGCACCGCAGACTTAGTTGTAGAATCTGTTATCTATAGTTAAACTATCAGAAGTACGTGACTGTGAATGATAGGAGTAACACTAGAATAGTTGATCACTACCTTGACCGGATTCGTGGTTAAATAGACTAGACCGAGTAGTAATATCATACGGACTTTGACCGGAATGTATGTGTAGGTTATTAAGCCTTGACCGGACCTTAACCTACGTGAACATTATATAATGTATATTTAGTGACCAATGATGAACATGGAAATTCATAGTGAAGAATCTAAACCGAGCTCACCTCTGTAATAAATATGTGATTTACAACAGCACCCGTTTCAACAGCGCTTCAAGAAGCGCTGTTAAAAATAACAAGCAAGCGCTGTTATTTGATTAACCTTTTACAGCGTTTAGATATAAAGCGCTGTTAAACATAATCACTCACAACCAAGCGATAAAACAAAAACGAGGTCGTTTAATTTAATTTATTACACAGCGTTTTTATTTAAGCGCTGTAAAATATTTATTAATTTGAAAATTTGAAAATTTAATAATTCGAATATAAAATATTACAGCGTTTTATTAATGAGCGCTGTAAAAAAATTAAATATGTTACAGCGCTCTATATATATGAGCGCTGTTAAATGTTATTAATTTTACAGCGTTTTTATGAATTAAGCGCTGTTAAATATAAGATTTGAATTAAAAAATATATTAATTAAGCGCATTAAGATTTATTATAGTTACGGAGATTTGAGAAGACAGTTTTGGAAAGTTAATAATATTAATAACCGCTTTAAAGGGAATCAGTTTTGATTATAATTTTCTTTATTTTTTATTTAAATCGTACTTTTACAATAAAATGGAAACACAATTTAACATTCTGAATTTGTACAAAACTATGGACAAAACTTTTACAAGAATTAGCAAATAAATATTATGGACAAAACTATGGCCTTTGTACTGAATTTGCTCGTCTTGAATAAACATCATTTGCTCGTCTTGAATTGGCTCATCGTCCTCGACATATATCATACAACAAATCTACAAAAAATATATTGAAGAATAGAATAGAGTTAATATCAAACAAAGAACAAAAAAGTTTAACGAAAAGTATAAAACACAAAAGTGTAAGAAATAAGAGTGGGATTCCTTACTTGAAACGGGAAGTTTATGCGAAACAAAGCTTTTTGGACTGTAAATTAAAACATCCGACAAGAACAATAGTATGTTTGAAAGAAAATTTCAATGTAAATTTTGTTGCATATTTGGATATATATAGAAAGACTATAGCGGGAAATTTGTGCGGGTGACTTAAAATTCTGAATTTTTAATATTGAATATGGACCGTTAGATTAGGTTAAACAACGATTGGGATTACAATCTGCGCGAAACTGTTTCGACCAATCAGGTAATTTAACATATTCAACAGCGCTTCAAATACAAAAGCGCTGTAAAAAATAAATAAATATTTTTAAATTAAGGAAATCGAATTACTGAGACATTTATTACAGCGCTTATATGATATAAGCGCTGTGGTATTGTATTTACAACAGCGCTTTTATGTTATCAGCGCTGTTATAAATAGTATTTATTTGTTTTGTTTTTTCTTCAGAATTCATTGATTATTATGAAACAAATTTAGTTGGAAGTTTGATAAATGAAGCTTATAACTCATTTACTTAAAAAAAAATCATTTGCATTTTTGATGTGTTTTTATTAGTGAAAAGTTTTGTTGATCAAAATGTACAATGTTCAACTTATTGCTTAGTAAAGAGACACAGTACAAATATTCAAATGCCAATGATTTCAAATGCTTATTAATGTTCTCATGATATTTTAATTAATAGAATGTTACTAATTGAGTTTTTAATGTCTTAAGATAACAAAAACCTAAAAAATATATTACCTGATTTTTAAAACATGAAAATACTGTAAATATATATTTTACAGCGCTTATATGTAAAATAAGCGCTGTAATATATAATTTACAGCGTTTATTAATTTTTAAACGCTGTTAAAACTAATTATTTTATTATTATTTTAAATATATATTACAGCGCTTATGTTTTAAACGCTGTTATAATTAGGGTTTGGATTGAGGGTTAGGGTTCGGGGTTCAGGGTTTAGAACCCTAATTACAACAGCGCTTTTTTTGTAAGGCGCTGTGGTAAATTCTTTTTTTACAGCGCTGTTTATTATAAGCGCTGTTAAACTATGAACAGGCTATTTATATTTTATTTGACATGATATATACCAAAGCGGTTCTTTATTAAAGCGCTGTAATATGTAAAACAGAGCAGTTTTTTTATTAAAACAGAGCAGTTTTTTTATTAATCATCATTGATAATTACTTAAATTACAATAAACACAAGCTATATTAAAACATCATCTAATAATTTTGAATCTTCACCAATCCATATTATCTCGCCCGAGAATACCAGCTGCATGAAAAAATTAAACATAAGGACACAATATACACGACA
Source organism: Sedum album (assembly GCA_006409495.1). Lineage (NCBI taxonomy): Eukaryota > Viridiplantae > Streptophyta > Magnoliopsida > Saxifragales > Crassulaceae > Sedum > Sedum album. The sequence continues at coordinate 642 of QZGG01000648.1, read as the reverse complement.
AAAAAATAAAATAATTTAAATTTTATAAAATAAGAATTTTCAACACATTAATTACCTGCTTAATTCCAAATCATAAAAAAGTTTGAATACATATCCTTTATATAGCGTGCTCATCACCAAAATCCTGTATTAAAAACACCAAGCAAAATAAGTAAATTAAATATATATAAATCTAAACACAACTTCACAAATATATAAATGTTTTGAAAAATATTCGGAATTCTTACATTGTTTTTCAATCCATATGCCTTCATTGTGATCATCCCTTCTCTGTTGAAATTCACCAACGTCTTCGAAATTGTTTGGAATGGTGCTACAAACCGCTGCACTATCTTCAGAGTAATCATTTGTATCCATACCATCTTCGAAGAAAATATGTTGTTTTCCATGAACGACAATATATTTATGTTCATTTGTGGGATCCTTGACGTAAAATACTTGTTTAGCTTGCTCAGCCATGATGAAAGGCTCGTCTTTGTATCCTTCTCTACGAAAGTCAACAAATGTCATGCCGAATTCATCAATACGAACATTCGAACTATGCACCCATATGCACTTGAAAACAGGTATCCGAACTTCTACGTAGTCTATTTCCCATATGTCTTCAATAACACCATAATAATTCACACCGGCATTTACAGG